>PVKC010045057.1:0-11486 GCA_004027635.1 Crocidura indochinensis | reverse complement strand
ACAATTCAATGGTTAGGATAGTGATGAGATGCCACCTGGGCACAGTGGCACTAGGAGCGGCCAAGGAGTTGGCAGTGCTCAGGGGGTCATGAAGTAACTGAAAATTCAAACCTGGGACCTTGTACATGCCTTTAGATATCTCCTCTGCCGACCCCCCCCCCTTTTTTATTAAATTTTAAATAGGAGCCACACCAAAGGATGCTTGAGTGGAGGGCAATGCAGTGGTAAGGACTGGACACAGGGCCTGGAATTCACTACATGTATATATATGCCCTACCACTGAGCTATCTCCTGGTTCTGGGTAGGTTCCCTCTGTCTCTCTCTGATATACACCATCAGGCTGATTTTTGTTGTCCTTTTTCTCATTCTACCCATTTTTATTTTTATTTTATTTTTTTGGTTTTTGGGTCACACTTGGCAGCGTTCAGGGGCTCTATGCTTAGAAATCACTCCTGGCAGGCTCGGGGGACCATATAGGATGCTGGGATTCAAACCATCGACCTTCTGCGTCTAAGGCAAATGGCTTACCACTGTGCTATCTCTCCAGCCCCTCATTGCACCCATTTTTATTTATTTGTATTTTGGTTTTGGCTCATACCTATTAATGCTCAGGGGTTCCTGCTGGCTCTGCACTCAGGATTTACAGTGCTCGTAGGATCATATGGGAAGCTGAGAATCAAATTTGGGTTGTCATGCGCAAGGTGAGTGCCCTACCCACTGTTATTATAGCTCCAGTCCCATTTTACCCTTTTTTGTTTGTTTGTTTCTTGGGCCACACCTGTGACTATGCATTCAGAAATTGCTTGGGGAACTATATGGGAATCGAACTCCGGTCCATCCTAGGTTAGTGCACGCAAGGCAAATGCCTTACCACTTGCGCCGCTGCTCCGCCCCCCCCACTTTACACATTTTTAAAGTGTAATAATTTAGAGACATTACTTACATTCACAGTTATGTATAACAATCACCATTCTCCTTTCTGAACATTGTCATCACCCCAACAGAAACTCTGTATCCATTAAGTAAGCTAGCTGTTTTAATAACTATCACAGATGAAACTTATATTCACCAAGTGACCTATTGATTTATTTCTATTCCTCTAAGAACATACACTCCTTAAAGAAAAACAAAACTTCGTCTCTTTGCTATTATCCCCAGGGCTTAGCACAGTTCTTGATAAAGAACAACAACAAGGTTGATGTGAACAGAGTCTGCTACTTGCCAGGCAACTGATCTAAGCTCTTGACATCGATGGAATCATTTAATCTTCCTAATTGGTGCTCTGATTCTCTCTTACAAAAGAGGCGACAGCAGCATGGAGGAGTTAGGTGGCTGGTTTGGGGGAAGGAAGCCTGATTAAAGGCAGAGGAGAAGGCTAGAAGACAGATAATGCAAGTGATGGGCAGATAGAACATTGGGACATGAGGCCAGAGACCTGGGCTGCACTCACTGCCAGAGACTTTCTGGCTACTGGCCTGCCTCTACTGATGATTTCTCCAAAAATTAGCATCTGACTTGCCATCCAAATGCCTGATACTATCATCTTTGTTTTATAGGTGAGGATACACGGGCCCAAAGAGCAATACAATTTGCCCAAGGTCACAAGGCTTGCCAAGTCTAACTCAAATTCTTTCCATTGCATTGCCTTTCAGCAGCCTGGGATGCAGGTGAAGGTCAGGGGATTTATCTTTACCTGTGGGTGTCAGGAGGATTATCCTGGATCCATTACTCCCAGGGGTGTTATCTTGTACCCATTTCTCCCAGATATGAGACCAGAAGAGGCAAACACACCAGGATGAGCTAGACTTGGAATCAGCACCACAACCTTGTGTCCATGTAGCCACATCCTTTCTGATGGGCTCTGGGCAAGCCATTGCTCTTTCTTGAGTCCCATCTTCCTTATTTGTCAAACAAACAAGAGATGAAGTCCCTATCCTCCCACTTCAGAGAAGGACCATTTAGATTAGGGATGCTGCAGAGAGTAAAGGATTTGAAATACAAAAGTTATATTCACAGGTAAGAGATAGTCCAGGGGCTATGCTGACCGTTCATATGGCTGACCCTGTTTTGATCTCCAGCACTGTATTATGGTATCCCATATTTCTAGGAATGATCCCTGAACAAAGAGCCAGGAATGTGTCCTGAATACTGTGGGATATGGTCCTAAAGTCCTACTACACACACTCAAAAATAGTTACTATCATGCTGCATGCAAGATGCTATTCTAATCCTTTCTTTTATTTTTGTCCTTGGTCATACCTCGAAATGCTCAGGGGTTACTCCTAACTATGCACTCAGGAATCATTCCCTGCTGTGTTTGGGTGATCATAGGGAATATCAGTGATCAAACCTGGATTAGCCATGTTGCAAGGCAAGTACCTACCACTGTACTATCGCTCTAGATCCCTATTCTAGCTCTTTCTGACCAGGTCCAGACCCTGTCTTCTTAGACATAAGCGCAGAAGGTCACACAAGTTGTTGCTCAAACAACTCCCTAGACATAAAAAAAAAAGCCTTGAACAATGATGGCTTCTGCCCGGAGTACTTAAAGAATTCTAACCTGGTAGGAAGAATTGAGGGTACAGGGGGCGGAGCTTAGGAGATAAATGGTTAGAGAGGGGCAGACCCCCAAAACACTGAGAACATCAGCAGCAAGGGAGACTCCCCAGAAGCTTCGATCATCTGTTTCCAGGAAAATGGCTCTTCCTCTAATAAACTTGGCAAGGGGCACATCTCCTCACCTCGACAACCACATCCCCACAATTGTTCCTTGTATCTCATGGCCTGACGGATGGCTTCTGGTCTGGCCAAGAGAGAGGCTGGAGGTCGGGCCTTCTCAAGTTCCCTGTATGATTAGGTTGTGGTTATCTCTCCCTCTCTTTAGATTATAGCTCCCTGTCCAGGCCCAGAAGTCAGATTTATTTTAAATAAATTTCTTTAATTGAATTTTGAGATACACAGCTACCAAGTTGTTCATTATTGTCATTATTGAGTTTCAGTTTACAATATACAATACCAAAAGTGTAAA
The DNA here is from genome assembly GCA_004027635.1 of Crocidura indochinensis. NCBI lineage: Eukaryota > Metazoa > Chordata > Mammalia > Eulipotyphla > Soricidae > Crocidura > Crocidura indochinensis. The sequence continues at coordinate 8,458 of PVKC010045057.1, read as the reverse complement.
GGGTATTGTACGATACCCTTTACACTTTTTTTTTTTTTGGGTCACACCTGGCAGTGCTCGGGGGTTACTCCTGGCTCCACGCTCAGAAATCACTCCTGGCAGGCACGGGGGACCATATGGGATGCTGGGATTTGAACCAATGACCTTCTACATGAAAGGCAAATGCCTTACCTCCATGCTATCTCTCCAGCCCCACCCTTTACACTTTTGGTATTATACTTTTCCTGCCACCAATGTCCCCAGTTTCCTTCCAGCTCTCATTGCTGTCCTCTCCCCTGCCTGCCCTGTAGACATTTTCTTCTTTTTTTTTTCTCTTTTCTCACTTTTCTCTCTCTTCCTTTCCCTCTCTTTTTTCTTTTTCTTTTATTTTTTGGGAGTTTGTTTTTTTGGGGAGGCCACATCCAGTGGCACTCAGAAATTGCTCCTGGTAGGCTTGGGGGATCATATGGGATGCCATGGATCAAACTTGGGTCTGTCTCAGGTTGGCTTCAAGCAAGGCAAGTGCCCTACCACTGTGCTATCTTTTTTTCTTTTAGACACTAGGGTTTACAATATCCGTAGGGGTATCATGATCAAAAAAGGAATTTATTTTAAAGAAATTCTTATCACACAGATTTCTTTTTTTTTTTTTCCACACAGATTCCTTATCATACTTCCTACTGCTTACTCAGACTAAGAGCATCTACCCCTTGTGGGCTGAGCCCAGACTGACCCGGGTCTGTTAATGGGTCCATGGTGGAAGCCTTCGACACAACTCTGTGTCTGGCTGGAATCCAAACCCTGCAGATCCCCAACACAGATAAAATAGAGGGACAGGGGTAATTCATGGGATGGAGCTGCACAGTGAGGCACAGAGAGTGGTGAGGAGGGATACAGGCCTGAGGCATATTGGGACCTCAGTGACTCCTGCCCCACAGCCCTCCTCTGTTAGATAACACCTTATTTTCCCCAAAATAGAGATCATCCCTAGTTTCTTTGTATGTTTGTTTACAACTTGGTTTCACCCAAAACAAAGATCATCCCTGGTTCCTTTGTATCTATTTGTTTACAACTTGGTTTTGGCCCAAAACAGAGATTGTCTTATATGTAAACCTGTGTGGCACTGGCTCAGAATAGCCTGAGCTATCTGTCCTTACTCTGTCCTTATTCCCCCACTTGGGGGTGGTCACTATATTCAATAAAGATGAGACAGGAAACTCACTCTTGATATGAGGTAGAAGACTGCCAGAATACCTGTGTTTCACCCTCAGCCTGGTCTGGATTATTTCATGCAGCAACTCTGTTTTAGAATCGTTCACCTGGGATTGGAGATATGGTGTGTGGGGTGATTTTTTTAGACCCATCCTCTCGCCCAGCTCGTGGGTTCAGCATACGAACAGAATCAGACCCTATCTGGAAATCACTCCGGAGCCAAGAGGACCGACCCATGGCTGATGCCCAGGAAACATGTAGCAGCCTTCCTACTGCTTCAGAAAAGCATAAATAAAGGCCAATGTAGCAACAATGTTCACTGGAGAAGGCACCATGCTTTGTTGTGACTTTTTAGGAGGTTCTCTGTGCTTCACAATTTTCTGACTGAACATATAGTACTTTAGGTCTTTGGGGAAAATAAAAACATTATTAAAAGTAAAAGGAGGGGAGAGAGCAGTTGAAGTGTTTCTATTGTGTATGTATGCAAGTGTGTGAGTGCATGTATGGGTGTGTGTGATGATATATTCTTCTCCTGAAGTGATGTTATTTCCCAGCTGGAATCTACCCAATATAGGGTCATCAACTTCAGAAGTATCAGCCTCTGGTGTATGTGAATGATAGGATTGCCTGCGATGAGGATGAAGGGATGCTGGCCAAGATTGCTGCTCTTGGGACGTGGAACCCTTCCAGTCATGCATGGCCCAGGCAGAAGGGTCAAAATTGGAGAAGGAGCTGGAGATGGCTCAAAGGGCGAGAGCCCATCCATGCCTGGCATGCAGAAGCCCTCTGTAATGCCGAGCACTGCAGAATCCCTTAAGCACCATGAGCACTGCAGGGGTGGCTCTAGTCCCTCTCCCAATCCAGTACTTCTTGAAAGACCCCCCCCAAAAAAAAAACCCAACTGGGAACCAAGCCACAGTTTGCTGTTCGGGGTGGGGAGGGGTGTGGCGATTTGTCTGAGGTTGCCCGTAGTCATGGGCACTGCATTGAGTAAATCCAGCAGCAACAAGAGGAGGGCATCCGGCAGCACTAGCTTCTGGATCACCGGTCTCACACTTGGCACAACACAATCACACAGCACCATGCCCTTGTAGGCTGCAGACCACATGACAGGCAGCTGAGTGGCAGAACAGAGGAAAAACACCTCACACACTGGCCACAGTGAGGCTTGCTGAGGCTCAGTACCAGGCTAGCTTTAGGTAATATCACACAGAAAAGGGGGTTTCACACCCATCTGGGTGTCAAGGGCCACAACTCAGTTCGATCAAGGCAAGACATGAACCCAAGTCCATTGGCTCACAGTGGCCATGTCTTCCCCTTCTCATCACCTTCCCCAGGCTGTCAAACAGGTCACTAGGGCCATCTGACTGTGTAATATAACAAAAGTAGTAACAACAGCATCAACCCTTCCCCACAGATCTGGACACCGTGTAAAGATGCCTTTACAGTTGCCACTTCATATAGACCTGCCACCTGCAATGCACGGGGATACCTGAGCTAAACTGGCCTACGAACCTGAGGCATGTAACCCATCTCTCTGAGAGTTGATGCGAGCATGGGAAATGAGAAGCTCCTGGACCCATCAGAGGCATTCAGTGGGACTTCAGTGAGGGAACACCCTGCCCACAGCTCTCTTTGGCCATGTGCTGGTCACCCACTCAGCAACACTCGTGACAGGCTTCCTGCAGGATTGGATGAACTGAGTCCCCAGGAGGGAAAGAACTTGTTTCAGGTGCAGGAGGCACAAGGCCTAGCAGTCACTGGGCCCCTGCCAAAGGCTCTGAAAAAGTCCAAGGGAGTTCTGCCCAGCATCTGGGAACCAAAGAAAGCTGTTCCCCTGGGTCCCCCATATACACCCCATAGACACAGGCTGGCAGCTGTGACCTAGGCCCCTACAGGGCCCACTGCCAGAGGAAAGGAGGGAAAGGAGAGACCAACCATGCCAGGTGACGCTTGCCATCTTGGAGCTTCTGCTATTTGTGATTCTTTTTCTGAGCACTGACAGGCTCACTTTAGGCATGACTGAGAAGAAAGTCCAAATGGAAATGGAAATGACTTTAAATACAAATTTATAGTTTTTTTTTTTTGTGAGCACATAACCGGGATCTATCTACCCATTAATTTTTTTTTTTTTTGAGCTATACCCAGTGGCATTCAGAGGTTACTGCTGGCTCTGTGCTCAGAAATCGATCCTGGCAGGCTCAGATACCATATGGGATATCGGGGATCAAACCCAGCTCTGTTCTGGCCATGTATAAGGCAAACCGGTCTGGCCGCATGTAAAGCAAGTGCTCTCCCCGCTGTGCTATCACTCCTAACCATTAAAATTTAATGATAACAATGCCACAAAGCTTTTGTGAAACTAAAATAATTTTCTCATAGACTGATGCAGAAAGGTATTTTTTCCTTCATTGTATCACTGTGACATATAGAGTTTAAAAGTTGGTGGTGGTGGAATTTTAGCCATACAATGTTCCAATACTCGTCCCTTCATCAGTGTTCATTTCTATTTCATTTCTTTTCTTGTCTCCTGTTTTCCTCCATCCTGACTGCCTCTATGGCAGATGCCTCTCTCTCTCTTTCTCTCTCTTTCTACCTCTCTCTCTTTCTCTCTCTCTTTTTCTCTCCCTTCCCCCACTATTAGGCACCTGGTTTGCAATACCCTTAGTGAAAGGAACTGATACAGAATCGAATTGTTTTAAATGCCAGCCATATGGCAATGGCCCCTGGACAGCATGTTTCCACAGGAGCAGGAAATGCTGAACCACCAGCACTGGCAGCTCCTGGGGAGAGAAGTCTTGGGCTGAGGAAGCCAACAAGAGACTATGCTCTTGAATTATTAAGATTTTTCACATATTTCTTTTGTGATTAAAATTGAAGGAAAAAAAACCTATTGAAAAGCTCCATTTTGGTCAGTCTCATATTCTTCCCACCAGCCCTGCTCTGCTTAAACTCTGTCATATCTAATGACATTCAGACCTCTTTTCTTCACTTTCATCTTAATGCTCAGATGGGTTTCCCTGCCTCTGGTTTGACATGGTCTGTATCAAAATTATTTCCACCTGTCCTTATCATCCTTCCCATCCTGTCTCACCTTCAAGGTTGCTTTACTGTAGGCCAGCCAGCATCCGAAGGGTTTTCCAAGATTTCCATCATTTATTCTTCATGATACCCTAATAGCAGGTCACCTGAATCAGTCACATGACAGAGTTGCAAAGGGAAGCTTTAAATCTGATGAATTAGGGTGCTGGGAAGAACTTAGTGGTACAGCATCCCAAGTTCAATGCTTAGTACCACTCCCACATGCCCAGAGGCAGTGCCATTTATGAGCTGATGTCCTGCAACTGAGCATGAGCTAGCCAAGACCAAAGTGTACAACCTTCAACAAACACCACAGCCAACAACCATGAAAGCATCACCACCATTCAACTTAGTTTGTGTGACTCATCCAAAACTACAAAAGGGAAAGAAAGTGAGGGTGGGGTGGGGCAGAGATGAATTAATTTGTTAAGTTTTCACAGCAAGAACAGAAGAGATAGTCAAGTCTTGGTCTAGACATACCCCAAGTTCTCCAAGGGAACTTTCCCCCCAAAAATCCCTCATGGATACTGAGTGGTTAAGAGGAATGTGGTAGATAGAAGCTCCAGGTCGCAGAGGCTTACTACCTGCCTGAACTTGAGTACATCACTTTCCTTCTGCTCTTCACTCTCTCAATTCCCTTTCCAGACAAGACTTCTGCAAATCACAGAGCACCCTACTGAGGGCAGAACAATGGTGAGGAATCCTGCCTGCTAGAAGATCACAAAGCTCTTCCTGCACAAGAAGGATCTGACCCATCACACCACTGTCCCTAGGGCCATGAAATGAAATGAATATAAGACACAAAGGAGCTTTACAGGTGTCTGACACCATATGTAGGAAGGCTAAGTATTCCGGTGGCTGTTCATCGTTGTGCATTATTTTATCCACTGTTCCAAAATGCTCTCAATCATCTTCCTATTGTTGGGCACTTAGTCCCAATTTGCTGCTATTATGGAGGAAGCTCTAATGGGGAGTCATCCAAGGAAATTAGTCAGAAGGGTGGGGGGAGAACCAGATGTACAAAGAAGAGGCTATGCCCTGTCAAAGTGACTGGAGAGAGACCATTCATCCTCAACTCACAAGGCTTCCAACCAAATCAGGGCCAACTGGAATCTTCGGCATTTCAAGGGGCTCCCTCCCTCTCTGCGAGTTCTCCATGGGATCCTAGTGAGTTCCAACCTCCCAAGTCCACAAACTGATTTGTTTGGTTGTTTGGGGGCCACACCTGGCAGTGCTTGGGAGTGCTGGCTCCATGCTCAGAAATGATTCCTGGCAGCCTTGGGGGACCACGTTGCTTGTTGGGAATTGAACCCAGGATGGCTGCGTGAAAGGCAAGTGCCCTATCCGCTGTGCTATCTCTGCAGCCTACAGGACTGGTTTTTGCCTGCAAAACTGCTGTGCACCCCCTGCCAGGATTCTTACAGTTGACAAAGGCACTTGCCCAAACATGCATCTATAGTGGCCTAATGCCCACAAATGTTCCTGAAGCGTCTAACCTTCTGGTGAGAAGCACAATTTAAGCAAAGGAAGAAAGAAAGTGGGTGCTTGCCTATCCCGTGGCTGACCTAGGTGGATGGTGGCACTATCTGGTCCTCTAAGCACTGCCAGAAGCCACCTTGAGCACCCAGCAGGGGCCTGTATTGCACTGGGTTTTTCATCCCACAACTGTGACCTGGCCTCTGTGAGTGAGGGGTGTCAGCACACTTGTTACAGAGGACACCCGCACAGGGAGGTGACATACTGGAGACCAGGTCAGGAAAGCAGTGGCTCGAGCATGTGGATTTCATCTGGCAGATTTCACAATCTTAAGGAAGACCCACCAGATGTCTTCTGAGCCATCTCTCAGCTCCTGTACTGTGGTACCACGTAACCCCACACCTATCTGTTCCATGCACACCAGACCACATGCTCTTCCTCAAAGGCAACCCTATGTCCTTCCCTCCTAACTGGCCTTCCCCAATGATAATGACCATGGCAACCATACTTGGCCTTGGGTGCCAAGAAGACGACTGTGGAGTACCCACAGATTTCCAGGACCAGATAGCCCAGACAGGGACCCAGGCTCAACCTGTGCCAATACCATCAGCCTTCTTCCTTCAGGCTGGCCCAGAGCTCTGTGAAAAAAGGGATGCAGTACCCATGGACAGGACTAGGTAGCAGTTTGGGGACTGTTGCAAACTGGTGACAATCTTAGGGAAGAAACTGGGGGTCTTTAGCCAGTACCCCCTGTCTCTGAATCCTACCTCTCCCTGGACCTAGTAGTGTGATCTGGTTCTTTCCTGGGCTAAACCTCAGTTCCTCAGTAAAATGGGAAAAAGCAACGACACAGACTAAATGAGCTGTCCAGTTAAGAGACCTTAACATGGGGACTGGCATGCAGTACATGCTTCCTAAGTGCTGGCTGCAACAAATTCTTTCCTTTTTTTATCTCTTTCCCTGCAGTGCTAGAGATTGAACCCTAGCCTCCTGCATGCAAGACAGTTAGCTTTACTGCCGCACCACATCCTAAGCCTCCACGGTAACTATTCTTATCCAAAGCCGCCTGCCCACAGAGGAAGAGGTGCCAGCCTCTCCTCCCTGCCTCACTCCCACCTGCCCTCCAGGTTAGGTCCCTGCTTTTGGGTGTCCCTCATAGTTCTGACTGATGACTCTGCATGCCTGTCCATGTTTTCAGGTCATTAGAATCTCACTTAATTGTCAGGGTACAGTGGCAACACCTGCCCGATTTTTTTTTTTTTTGGTTTTTGGGTCACACCCAGCAGTACTCAGGGGTTACTCCTGGCTCCATGCTCAGAAATTGCTCCTGGCAGGTACGGGGGACCATATGGGGCACTGGGATTCGAACCGATGACCTTTTGCATGAAAGGCAAACGTCTTACCTCCATACTATCTCCCGGGCCCCACCTGCCCGATTTTTTAGGTAGTTAAGAAGGTTGAGGAGGCCAGAGCATGCCCACTGGGAGGTAGTTCCAGTCAGAAAGAGGAAGGCCAGGCCACACCCTGGCTTAGGGCCCCTGGGCAGTATGCACTGCCTGGCCTTTCATACCACAGGGCAATCAACTATGCTGGCCTGGCCATAGCAATGCACAGTCCTTATGATCCTTGCTGGACCTTACCAGATTAAAGCCTGCTCTCAGCACACCAGTCAGGCCACCCCCAAGACCATCAGGGATAACCTCAAGACAAGGAGAGGATGGAACATAGTTCTACACTTTTTACTTTTTGTCTGTGTCACCTGGAGAAGGAAACACCACCTCTCAGTGCCTCACATTGCTTAGATCATCATGGATGTGAATTCAGACAGAGAGCAGTTGCTCTTTCGTTTTTTTGTGTGTGTGTGTGTCACACCCGGCAGTGCTCAGGGGTTACTCCTGGCTCCATGCTCAGAAATTGCTCCTGGCAGGCATGGGGGACCTTATGGGGCACTGGGATTCGAACTGATGACCTTTTGCATGAAAGGCAGATGTCTTACCTCCATGCTATCTCCCGGGCCCCTGCAGTTGCTCTTTCAACTGATTGAGATATAGAAGCCGAAAGATTCTGAGTGAAGCCCACACTGCAGTGAACCCAGAGGTACCCCCTGCTTCAACTGGATTTGTCAATAGACCCTCCCACTGTTCACCTCCTAACATCCCAGGGCACCCAGCATATCCTCTTGGCATTGTGCACTCCCAGGGGCATAAGGCTACTGCAGCTCTGCCTTTCCTTTGCATCCTTTGGTGCAAAGGGCCAGAAGGGCAATGTAAGACTCCACTGAAGGAAAAGCCTTAAATCCAGGCTCTATTGCCTTGTTCTCCATGAGACAGTCACAGTCAAAGGGAAGCATGGGTCAGGAAAGACTCCAGGATGACTGCACATGCTCTATTTGCAGGAGCCCTAGGTTCCATCCCTGGCACCACATGATGCCCCCAAGCAATGCACCAGGAGTAGGCATTATGCACCACTGGATGTGGTCAAGAAAAGGACCCCTCCTGAGCAATAATACAATGAGTAGGACTCTTGCTTTGCACAAAACTGACCGATTCCTAAGACCCCATCTGGTCTCTGAAGCTCTCCAAGAAGTCAGTCCTGAGTGCAGAGCTCTGAGCGCCACTGGGTGTGCCTCCCACCAAAAAGAGAAAGAAAGAAAGAAAGAAAGAAAGAAAGAAAGAAAGAAAGAAAGAAAGAAAGAAAGAAAGAAAGAAAG
>PVKC010045056.1:0-11516 GCA_004027635.1 Crocidura indochinensis | reverse complement strand
TCAACAAACAGCTTTCATCTCGCAAGGTGTTATAATAAAGTAATAGTGAAATTGTTAAACGTTTAATAACAGTAGTATCACAATGTTTTTGTTTGTTTTGTTTTTTGGTCCACACCCGGTGAAGCTCAGGGATTACTCCTGGATATGTGCTCAAATGGCTCCTGGCTTGGTGAGCCATATGAACTCCGGAGATTGAATCGAGTTCCATCCTGGTCAGCAACGTGCAAGGCAAGTTCCCTACCGCTGAGCTACTGCTCCAGCCCAATCACAATGTTTTTAAAAAATAAATTTGATAAGGTACCTACCACATTTTCATTTATTTAATACAAATAATAAACTTGAAAAGACTTAAACTCACACCTCATTCCCAGCAAGAAAATACAACCAACACCCTGACTGACTCATGCAGTGTGGCCCTCCTAATCACCTCTCCCGCTGTGGACTGTGGCTTAATACCGGATTAGCTCCAAAAGGACTCCCATTGTAAGAACTCTACCCAAGACGTCCCTGAGTGGAGTCCACACCTCATGAGGACATTTCAAAAGAAAATGGGGAAATCTATATTATCATCATAAGTATAGATCTATACAACACTACCTCTTATACTGTTTCTCCTCAAATGTAATCTCCTGTATCACTTTCTCCCTTTTTCTTTGTTTTTTTTTTGTTTTCCCCCCCTTGTTCATTTTTTTAAAATTATTATTTGTTTTGTTCTACTTTCTGTTTTTTGATTTGATTTGTTTTGTGCTTCTTTTGGGTCACAGTTGGCAGTGCTCGGAGGGTGCTCCTGGCTCTGTGCTCAGAAGTTGCCCCGGGTGGGCACGGGGGACCATGTGGAATGCCAGGATGTGAGTCTTGCCTCCATGCTATCCCTCCAGACCCCACTTTATTCCTTTAATTGTGCCTTTTATTTAATCTTTTTTTTTTCCTTTTAAGAAAATAATTTTTCCTTAGATATGACTGAGCATATATATTTTTAGTTTTTGTCATGGGCCTGTTCTCTTCTCTCCACCCCCAAATCCACCAGCAATATAATGTAGCACCACTTCTTCCTGCAAAGGCATATTAAAAATAGGGGAAATTTTACATGTTAAAACAAGCTCTTTCTGAGCATGGAGCCAGGAGTAACCCCTGAGCGCTGTCAGGTGTGACCCAAAAACAACAAAAAAAAAAAACAAAAAAAACAAACAAACAAAAAAACAAGCTCTTATCTACTAGGGATAAGAACTTATACTTTTTTACAACACAGGGACATCTCCCACCCTGAATGTATGTCATGTGGAACCAAGTTAGACCCCAGGGAATTAGGCACCAATCGTCTAGCCTTGACTCCTGGATCCCAGACATAGAAACGACAGAGTTCTCCACAACAGCTCCAGGAACCAAGTCCCCTCCAGGGCATTCATAATGCTGCTCTGACTCCAACATACGCCAATACTAAAATGATAACATGACAATGAGGAAATGGGAATAACTAGATCTAAAAGCAAGTTATTCTTCCTCACCAACCAACGATAAGACAAAATCAGAAGACATGTCACCCTTTTGATCTGTGCGAAAGCCAAGATTGCTATATACAGATGACTGATCGATACAACCGGGACTAGACAGTATGCATCCCGGGACCAACAACAACAACAACTAAAAGCTCTAACCTAGCTTTTGGTCTACAATCTGTTCAACAAACAAGATCTCCAATTCCAGAGGTCTGACTGAGACAACCGAAAGTGAACAGATCTTCCAGAAACATAACAAAAGACTCTGTCCCAGGCTCCACCCTAGGAAAAACATAATGACCAAGAACACCAACCACAGAAGATGAATTAAAACATTGAAGAAGCAGAACTGCTAGAACCACAAAGAAAGCCTTCATCATAAGCTCCATTCCTTGAGCTGCACAGTCACCAAGATCTCTAGATACAGAGGACTGATTTTGTCATCCATGACGAAGGAGAAGGCGGCCATACACCACAAAAAAATGGAGGGTAGAGTAAATGATCATGCAAGGAGTCTATAGTTAATCCCATGACAGTATACTTTAGGGATGGAGAAACCCTGTATCTCCTAGGCCAAGGGAATTCCTACTATAATATCCCAAATAGTTACTGTGCGTATGCATGGGGGGAAAAAAGCACAAAATAATCATTCTTCCACATAAACATATATTGATTGATTGATTTTTTTGACGTCCTTATTTTGAAGTAGATATTGAAGTTGATGTCTCCTTTTTTAATTTTATATTATTTTATCATATCTTTCTCCTTCTTTTTTGCACTTCAGCATAATCTGAATTCAGAACCGAGACTATTGTGTGGTGCTTCTCTTTATTGCTGTAGGGCTCACTGGATATTGAATTTGACATTTATTTTGCTATTGCTATGGTGTTTCAATTACTTTTTCATGTCCTCTCTCAAACTGAGGCTGATAGCCACTAGAAGGACTTTACTCATTTTCAGACTATTTTTATTTTATTTATTTATTTATTATTATTTTTTTTTTGCTTAATCCTTACCCCATTCTATTGCTTTTCTTTCCCTCAAACAAAACCACATAAGTTGATTTATCTAGTTTAGCCTCTAAAATAGAGGGAGAAACAAGGGAGGGCACCAGGACCAAACAGATGTATGATCACTGATAATAAGTTATTCAAAAAGAGGACTGCCTACTCTAGCAGCCCGGGGTGATGGTGGTGGATATGGGGTACAGAAAGGGAATGGGGAAGGGAGAAAGACAAACTAGGTGGTGGATATTACCCTGATTCAATGGCAATATCTACCTAAAATACTAATGTGAAAGATATGTAAGCCACTATGATCAAAATAAAAAAATTATAAGAATGTTCATTTACCTAACTTGAATATCTATTTTAGAGAAATAACACAATGAATACAGAGTAAAAGGTTTTCCCAGTATATAGTAACTGACCAATGTTGCTAACATTTCTCAGTTTTTATTCTACATTATAGATGAAACATTTATTGTCTAGAATGGAATAATACTCATACTTAAAAATAAATATTGCCATCTGTGTCATGAATGAATGTGAAAAATATATATTAAGTAAGACACACTAGTCACAAAAGTATGAATATTGTATGATTTTCCTTTTATGAGCTATAACCTAGTCAAACACAGAAACTGAATATAATGGTTGTCAGGAGGAAAGACAAGGGGAAATAGAGAGCAGTTTGAAAGATATAAAATTTTAGCTATGTAAAATAAGTAAGTTACAAAGACCTGTTGTACAACATAGTGACTATATTATATTATAAACTTTTAAACATACCTGAAAAACTGTTTTGCTTTATTGTATTTCTTTGCAAATATCTTTTGGTATTTGTTTACTCTGGCCAGTAAATCCACTATTCTATTCAATAGGATGATTGATACTTATTGTAAGTCAGAGATACAGTAGAGAGGGCTTTATTTGTATAATCAGAATTTCTCTATCTTTAACTGTTACTGAACACCAAGTATTTTAATCCAATTGTTCTCTTACTTTTCCTGCTATTGGGCAGCAAAGGTGTTGATGACCAGCTCATGCCTGTGGTTTTACTGACTACATTTGAAAACCTATTTCTAAGAATTTACTTAATTTCTATGTAAAGTGGGCATGAACTTTTCTCTCATTATAGTAAACAAAAACAAATCAAGAGCATAAATTATAAATCTATAATCAATACTCATTATAATATGATTTGTTAATAGAGTATTAACAAAATGTCTGGCATAGAGGCACTCAATAAATGATAATGGTGATAGTGGTAAATAATAAAAGCTATTGTTTTTTGCATCATCATCAACACTCAGCAGGTGAGTTCATTTTACTGATCAACAACTGGAGTGAGTGACTTCTTTTTTTTTTTTTTTTTGTTTTTGTTTTTGGGTCACACCCGGCAGCGCTCAGGGGTTACTCCTGGCTCCATGCTCAGAAATTGCTCCTGGCAGGCACGGGGGACCATATGGGGCACCGGGATTCGAACCGATGACCTATTGCATGAAAGGTAAACGCCTTACCTCCATGCTATCTCCCGGGCCCCTGGAGTGAGTGACTTCTTATAAGGTTATAAAACCATAGCATATACAAGCTTTAACCTTTTTACTTGTAAATATAGACTTGTTTATATATAAAGAAAAGTGGCAATATTATTAACATTCGTACATGTTTAGAATTGATATTGTGAGGTTAAAGAAGAGAAAGTGTAGTTTAAAAAGATTTACTAAAAATCCATAAAAATGTTATAACAAAAATGTTTGGTTTTTGCTGAGTATACATTAAATTGATGCAAAATATAATTTTGGTCCATGGTGCCTGTGTATTGTTCTTTGGAAAACAGTTGAGTGATGTTAAAAAATAATGTCACATTTTTATGTTCTTGTGTCACTGCAACTGACTACTAAGGCTGAGTTTTGATGACAAGTGAAGATAAATTATTTTAAATAATTAGAAAAGTTAAGAGAAATTGTTTTTAAGAAATTAAATATGTGTATATGTATAGACTTGTCCAACTATATTGCTTGACAGTTTTTGATTCTGGAAACATTTTGTACTTTGTAACTCTGCTAATATTTTTAGAGATTTATGCTGTGCTTTTCAGGATAATAATCAATATATCCACTAGGTGACTAGTGACTGTTATATTGTACAAAGTAAATATAGAACATTTTATTGTCACAGATTTCAAATGGCCATCAGAGTTTGGGAGAGAGTTGATGGGAAGAATGCATTCTTAAAATAGGGGAAATAAACAATGAAGCTGAAAGGAATACAGTAGATGTTCCTTTAATATTGGAGATGGAGAAATAATTAATAACATGCCAAGCATAATATTCATTATGTGGACAAAGAGACTACTATACAAAGTGTAATCAGTTTCCATGATAATGAGCTTCTTCCTCTCTGCAGTGAGTCAGCTTCCAAAGGCCTGGTGTGAGGAGGCAAACCTCCTGGGATTGTTGTGATTAGAGAGATATGCATTTCAGCAGGAAGCTGGGCATCCCTAATGCCAAGATTAAAGAGCAAAAAGCAAGAAAAAAAAAGTCTCCCACTATTGCAGCCAACAGACCCAATCATAAATTCTTTTAAAATTCAGTTCATTGAAAGAGATCTCTTTTAGTATTGAACCGCAAGCCTACACCAATCTTGTTGCTTCCCTTCTGTCAGTCGTGGATGAATATTCATAGGAGGTTATTTTAATTATTTTTTTATGTGACATAATGCTACATAATTTAGTTTCCCTCCTCGGGGGGTTAAAAAAAATCTCTTTACCTAGTTGCAAAGTCGAAAACTTTTTCCTCTTCAAGCCTAAGGAAAAACAGGACTGAGGACAATACAAAGGTAACTACACTAGTACTTTACCATTGAAAATCAATGCATATGTTCTTGGCTTATCTGTGGAATGCAGTGGTCTGGAACACTAAGCTCTGCAACAGGATGCACAATTCTGCAGGAATCTCTGGTGTGAGAATGTCAGGTTCCAGCAGAGTTGTGTGAATTCTAATACAAGTGGGAAGAAGACTTCCTGCGTAGACATTCTCTAAGCCAGTCTCAGGGCCACATTTCCAGCAGAGATTCTTAAATCCAATAAGCATCCAGCATTCTACTTTTATTATGGGGAAACAAAAGTTGTGGTTAGGACAGTACTAAAAAGAAGAAGAACAACAAAAAGACCAAAAACAACAGAGAGGGGAAAACTCACATTGATACTAATTTTCTCAGCTATACATAGAAAATCAGACACAGATATGGGGATACTCAAAGAGAACAATGAAAACATTCCTGATTTAATTCTTTGTCTCTGAACCTTTCATACCTTCCCATGCATAAAGATTCTTTCCTTTGTCCAATAACATGAGAACCTGAAGAACCACGAAATTCTACATAATAGACAAAACTCTAATTACAGTGGTGAGAGAATATTTTCTTTACTTTGAGAATATTTTCTATAAATAGATCTATATGCCTTTAATAAGAATTAATAAGTTTGAACAGTAGTAATGAACATGAGTACAGGATCCATGAGTCTGTCTGCGAATTCTTCTTTTCTCCCATTTTGAAAACACAAGCTCTTCATTTTTGTAATGCACTGACAAATTATTTGAATAAAAGAAACACACTTCAACCTAAACCAAGAGAAATTTTAGGACCTGACATTTAACTCACTTAACCAGCATTTTAAAGGGAATAAAAATCAAATGAAGCAGAGTAATTTTTGGTGCTCTTTTTTTGGGTGCATGTATTTATTATTCTCAGATGAGAGGGTTTGCCTTTGTTTTTTAACATGGTTTGTTTCAACTCATCAGGGTGCAAGTAGAGAATTGTGGAGCATTTATATCTACTGTTTGTATGAAGACATTCTACTGCTGGACAAAATAAGATATTTGAGAGGATAAAATGGTGAAGAGAGCTAAAGAGATGTTCTCTTTGAAATCAAGTACTACTTCTGATGTAGTTATAGGAGCCAAACATTACCAGGCCATTCAAATATGTCTCAAAATGATTTTGATGGTCTGACTTCTTTTAATATTAAGAAACATTTCTTTCTACACTTGTCTAACATTTATGACATACTCACCATTAACAGACACTACTGTGTTTGGATTCCACTGGGAATAATGCATAGCACTTGTGAAAGAACAGAAATTCTAATAAAAACCTCTCTAAATTGCCCAACTTCACTATGCTGCAATATTTGCATTTTAAAAAACATTTTAAAATCATTTCTGTAAGTGGAATCCACTTTCCTTCATGAACTGTTAATATTGAATTCTTAATAGCTTCCCCAGGGCTTTGTGTCTTGCTATAAAGCCTTTAGTGATTTTATCATTGTTAAGACACAGTAAACAATCACAGTTTATGCTCATAAGCATAAAACTCTCAATTCATTACTCACCCTAATTTTATACTTTTTAAAATAAAAAATTTATTTCTATGCAATGTGAGTATAAGACAATGCTAAATTGGTTTGTAATCATTGTGGATATCCGTATAAACATTCATAAAATGGCTAAAAGTGTCATATCAGAATTTGAACTCTTAAAGAGATAATCATGCTTTCAAATGTTCTGGTTATATTAAATAAAACACTAACTGTTTTTTCCTTTTGATTTTTCCAGTATTCCTTTTTTATAATACTTTTATTCTTTTTTTTTGGGGGGGGGTGGGCAGTGCTCAGGGGACAATATGGAATGCCGGGATTCGAACCACCATTCTTCTACATGCAAGGCAAATGCTCTACCTCCATGCCATCTCTCCAGCCCCTATACTTTTATAAAGGACCACATCAGTTAGTCTCATAAGAATCTCCTATACATTTCTTTAAAATCACTAACCTATAGTATCATTTCAAAGCATTTTTTCTTTTCATTTTTTTATTATTTTTTTATTTTATTTTGTTGAAACCACTGTGATTTACAAAATCCTTCATAGTCGGGTTTCAAACATACAATGATTCAGGGCCAATCCCACCACCAGTGTCAAACTTCCTCCACTATCTTCCCAGACTGTATACAAACAGCTATCCATTGCCCCATTTCCTGCCAGTATAACAGGCCTATTGGAGCCTGAGAGATAGCACAGCATCAGGTATTTGTGGACCCTGATGGAGCTGAGTTCAATCTCCAACATACTGTATAGTCCCTCAAACCTGCTAGGAGTGATTTCTGAGCTCAGAGTCAGGAGTAAACCCTGAGCACCGCCAGATGTGGCCCAAAAAGAAAAACAAAAAATAAAGTTTAGAGTTTGAAGCTCTTGTGTTCATTGTTGTTGACTTTGGCTTGGATATTTAGTTTTGTCTTTTTTTTTTCTTCTCAACTAATGCTCCTGAGATCTGCTTGGCCCCTGGTTCCATCCTTTCATATTTATGTTTCTTCACTCAGTTTTTTTCTTCTGCTCATTATAAAAGAGGAAATCAAACTATCTCTATCTGTAGGTGACATTGAAGACCCTAAAGAGTCGACAAAAAACCTCCCAGAAAAAATATACCAATACAGCAAAGTGGGTGGCTATAAATTCGATACACAAAATACATTCATTACACAAAAGACGTTCTTTTATACAAATAAAGAATCAAAGTAGAAAGAAATCAAATGTCCCATTTAAAAGTATAAACTATATATTACCTAGTATCAAGTTACTATCAAGCACTTTTACCATGAAAACTTCAAAACACTTAAGGAAGAAATTGAAAAAGGTGAAGAAGACCTAAGGAAATAGAAAAGCATTCCATGCTCATGAATTGGAAGAATCAATATTATCAAAATGACCATCTTACCTAAACTACTTCTATATAGATTCAATGCAATCACTATTCAAATTCAGACATTCTTCATGAACACAGAATAATTAATTATAAAGTTTGTGTGGAACCATAAAAGACCTAGGATAGCATAATGAATATTGAAAAACAAGAAACTGGGATGTATTGCATTACCGAACTTGAAGCTGAACCACAAATCATAGTGATCAAAACAGCATAGTATTGGAAAAAGACTGACTTATGGTCAGAATCAAATATCCAGTGACAAACCCCCAAGTATATGGTGCAAAACATTCTTTGGAAAATATTACATATCTATACTTAAGATTGTGACATGGAAAATAGATTATATGGTTATTTTTAGCCACTAAATCTTAAGTACAATATATTAATTTATAATTTTCCCATATGTGAAATATAGGTTGACTATAGGAGAAAAGAAATTATAAATAATAGAAAGCAAAATGTTCCACAATAAATTTCCTAGAAAATATGTATCCTATATATTGAAAATATGTCCTATCACCCTTTTTTCAAACAATTAAACAAATACTTATAAATTAGCATTTAGACCAGATAGTGCATTAAGTAAGGTGTTTGCCATAGAGATGACTGGCCTAATTTTAATCTTGATTCTCCATACTGATAACTGTGCTTTACTAGAAGAAAAAAAAAATCCTGAGTGCAGAGCTAGGAGTAAGCCCTGAAATGTGTGGCAGAAAACCAGAAAACAAAAGTAATATCTTAAAATTGTTTATTGATTTGTATATATTTTTGGCCACACGAATTGTACTCCTGCTCTTTTACCTAATCTGTTCTTCTCTTTTGGGAACATGTACTTTAGGATTTAAACTTGGGTCTTCTGTATGCAAAGCATATGTTTAGCCCTTAGAGCTATCTTTATAATTTTTGTTGGGTGACCCACACCAAGATATGCACAGAGCTTACTCCCGGATTTAACTCTGTTCTTGGGATCAATCCTATCAGGCCTGAGGAAATGTAAGTGCTGTCAGCATTTAAATTCTAGTTAACACATGCAAGGTTTACATCCTTAATTTATCCCTAGTTTTAAATACTTAACTTTTCACCTTAAAATGTTTCTATAGATTGAACATTTTTCTTTTTATAACTATTCCCCATGTACTTCTGATAAAAATTACATACATTTTATCATCTCTGATTTACATTAGTTAACAGTGTTCTTTGTTAATGTATATGTAACATGAGTCAGTCTATCTGTTAATTGTATTTCATTTTCTGATTTACCCCACTTAGTATAATCTCTGAGATTATACAAATTGTTATCCATGTTGTTCTTAAAGGATAAACCTTTATTTAAAACCTGAGTAGAATTTTACTAAGTCAGCAGAATTTGCTAACCACCCATTGTATTAAATACCTAATGCTAGATATTACACTATGAATTTATTTGCCTTAAAGTTTAATATGCATTTTATATATAGATTTTGTAAAGGAATCTTGCTTTTTAAATAATCTGTATGGCCAATTGGTATCTTTTGATTAGCCTACTCATATTTAGTGTGACATTAATAGAGTTTTCAGTTTTGACTTTTAACTTATTTTTAATATTTTATTTTTATAAAATTTTATTTCTTTTTCCTTTCAATATTTTGTCTTAAATGTTATTTTATTCTAAATATCTCTGTTTTATATTATTTTTTGATTACCATAGGTTGTAACCAGTCTTTTCAAGTCTAAAGTATTTTGTTTTGTGCTTGTATGTAAATGACACTGGTAAAGTGAGATCCCAAGATGTAGAAGTCACTGGTGAAATTAGAGTTGCTGGATGTAGAAGTCACTGGTGTGGTAGGATCTCAGGCAAGTAGAGCACTTTGGGAGAGCAACTCCATTTAGTGTAGGTGGGAAACGTATGTTTTTATTAGGGAATAGTAAGGTGTGGACTCTGCCAGACAATTGGTAGGAAATGAGAAGGGATTAAAGGATTAAAAACAGGGTGTGTGCTTCTGTGTTTGGGGGAGAAAGGATAAGGAGTTTATAGAAAGCAGGGTGTGTGCTCTGGATGTTAAAACAGGTTGTGTATTTAAAGCGATTAGCTAGACAACACATAGCATTCAGATTAAGCATATTCTGTTCTATTCTTCCTTCCATTTGATGTTTTATTTTTCTCATTTATTTTTGTTTATATTTCTAATTATGTATTACTATTTATTATCATTCTCAAAATATTATATTCATTTTTATTTTTCATTAAAAAGATTCATTTTATATTTATTACATTACATACTTTAATTTTTCACAATGTTCTTATGCTTTCCATTATCTCAGTAGGCCTTTATTTTTCCATTATATATGAATGAAAACTGCAGGAAAAAATATTTTTAACTGGAACATTTTATCTCTTAAAATTAAGAATATGTCATTTCTATCTCTGTGTAGTCTAAAATCCTTCCATTGAGAAATCTGATGTCCACCTGAGCACAGTAAATGAATATAATATATTCCTTCTTAGCTGCTTTTAATATTTTTCTTATTGTAGTTTTGATATTTTAACAATTATATGTTTGAGTTTGTATCTATTTTTTTCATTTAGAAATCTATGTATTCTATTGATTTCCTGCATTTCTATGATTAGCCCTGCTCTTAAACTCAAACACTTGATAGGGAAATCCAGTCACCCCAACTGGTGGGACAATGGCCCCCTGAATAATAAAAAATTTGGTGAGTTAAAATGTTTAGAAAATAATTTCTCTAGATAAGAAACTTTTCCATACTTTGTGAAACTTCTTAGGTTTTGTAATATGTAAAATTACAGGGGTATGGAAAAAGTTAACTGATTTGCAAATGATCTGTGCAGCAATTTAATCTCTTGGACATTTGCAGCTAAGCCTGCCCTCACTGGCAGTGATTTCTAGAAACTGGAAATTACAGTAACTGATTTAAAGTTCCTTACTATCCCTTTGGCAGTAGCCACTAGAATATTCTCTCCCTATGTCTAAGATAATATTAATCTCTTTCCTCAGAACAGAAGAACTGAAAATGGTAACATCTCACTGTATTCGATTTACAAATACTAAGCCATACTTACAGGCTTTATGCCAATGAAGGACTTTGAAACATTTCCATGTAAAACAGGCTGGGATTAATCAGTCTGGTGTGTGAATTTGGGAAACATGGGACAAAGTTTCAATCAGCCAAAAAATGGAGCTAATTTTGCTTTCCTTTCTTAGCCCAACACCAGTTTCTTCCCTGACAACCTAGATGTGTCAGTATAAGAAC
>PVKC010045055.1:0-10000 GCA_004027635.1 Crocidura indochinensis | reverse complement strand
AGAAGTTATTCATACTTGGTCATGGTGTTCCTACACTTGGTTGTGATGCTAACCAGGGAATCACACACTTGTAGTGTTTGAACACTTTACCAAGGAGCTGCATACATAGTGGTTGCAATGTACCAGAGATCATATTTTATTGAGGTGCTGGTGATCCCAAAATGACACTCTTTCAAGATTGTTAAGATCTGTGAGCAGGGGGCCAGAGAAATAGCACAGCGGTGTTTGCCTTGCAAGCAGCCGACCCAGAACCTAAGGTGATTGGTTCAAATCCCGGCATCCAGCATGGTCCCCAGTGCCTGGCAAGGGCTATTTGGCTATTTCTGAGCAGATAGCCAGGTGTAACCTGTTGTGTAACTTTTATGATATTGTTTTTTGCCTATCATTCCCCCTGGGTCTTCCAGGTGGGGGTGATTAACAAATGTGAATAAAGAGCTTGAGGGGGAGGCAATTGAGGTCTTTTGACAGAACTGACAGCGAGGTGGGAGAGCTGTAGAGACTGTCAAAAAGCTTCCTTGCTGAACCTTTTGTCCCCTGGATTCAAGGACTGTACTGTTTTGTTTGTTTGTGGGGGGATTTGTCGCTGGGGTCTCCTCTGGGAGGAGAACCGAAGAAAGATGCTTCCCATTGGAAATATTTCCCATTGGAAATTATTTTTAAACACTGAGACCACCAGCAAGGGATTCAACCTCCCCCCACAGTAATCCCTGAGCCCAGCTGGGTGTGGCTGAAAAAAAGAAAACAAAGATCTGTGAACAGGCACAGTATTCACAACCTCACCCTAAATCAGCTTTGTCATGAGCTATCCCTGGGTCATAAAAGTCCAGATATTATAGTAAGTAAGGCCCACCTCAATCAAATCCTTCCCCAATCATCTCTTCTAATTTTTCTACTTTTATATAATTCTGTCTTAGAAATATTATATTTTTCTCCTTTTCTCATTAATCTGGACTGGATTTATGAACATCTATTGAGGTGTTGAATAACGTGTTATGACAACCCAATTTTTTAATTTTTTTAAATAATTTTTGTTTTTCTACCACACCCAGTGATGCTCAGGGGTTGCTCCTGGCTATGTGCTCAAAATCGCTGCTGGGTTGGGGAACCATATAGGATGCCTGGAAATCGAACCACGGTTCATCCCAGGCTAGTATGCGCAAGGCAGACGCCTTACCACTTGTGCCACTGATTTTTTTTTTGGTCCTAATTTTTTTAACTTTAAAATTAGGGCCTGAGCCGGAGAGATAGCATGGAGGTAAGGCGTTTGCCTTGCAAGCGGAAGGACGGTAGTTCGAATCCCAGCATCCCATTGGGTCCCCCAAGCCTGTCAGAAGCGATTTCTGAGAGTAGAGCCAGGAGCAACCCCTGAGCGCTGCCGGGTGTGAACCAAAACCCAAAACCAAAGCCAAAAAAAAAAAAAAAAAAAAAAAAAAAAGGCCCGGAGAGATAGCTCAGCGACTTTTGCCTTGCAAGCAGCCAATCCAGGACCAAAGGTGGTTGGTTCGAATCCTGGTGTCCCATATGGTCCCCGTGCCTCCCAGGAGCTATTTCTGAGCAGACAGCCAGGAGTAACCACTAAGCACCTCCGGGTGTGGCCCCAAAAAACAAACAAAAAAATTAGGTCCTGGGGTGCAGCTCAATGGTAGAGAACATGCATCCTATATATAAAGCCCTCGGTTCTAGCCTTCACACTAAAAAATATTTCAAATCACTTTGCACCCTCATGCCCATGTGTTTATTTGCTTTAATCTTCAGCAGTAATGCAAAGTTCACAGAACCAAGGTAAGTTTTTGCTTCCTCAAAGCTCGTCTTTGAAAAGACCTAAATGTCTAGAAATTGCAGCATGTTCATTTAGTTTTCAAAGTTTTGCATCAAAGATTTTTTTAATTCTTTTCTTGGAGCTAAGAAAAAGCTGAGGACAGAGTAGACCAGAGTAGGAGGTCTAAAACCAGGTTCCCAGCAATACCGTGAACAAGGCCTGAGGAGAGGTAGGAATGATTCTGGCTGCCCTGAGAGTTGTGCAGCCACCACCCACCTCCACGAGGACTCTGCAGTTCCGGGATTCTCAGGACACTACATGCCTTGTTTCCTCACCATCCCTGACTGTTTCTCAATTTCCCTACCCTGTATCTTCCTAAGTAAACACCCTCTGACCAGAGCTGAGCTTCTAGTCCATGTCCTCTTCTAGCCAACTCCCTATGCCCCAATGTCCATTGCTAAGAATTCCACTTGTATACCCCTAACTTTTAGGGCCTTCTGAGCTCTTGTTTGTTTTATGTTACATTAGAAGAATAATAATATGTATTAAGTTATTAAGTTTTGTTATTATTTTAATGAGAATGAGTGGCATGCCACTCCCAGGAGGTTCAGATCTGCCCCCATGGACTCTTCATACCCTCTGCCTTATTTTCTCCGTTTCAAGTGGATTGACTTTCCTCTCAGAATAAATATAATGCTTTCATATTCATCAATTTTTCTTCCAGAGCTTGTATAATTGAAATCCACCTTGGAAGTGGATATTTTTGAGTTACTTTTCTCGCTCGTGCCCCATTTCTAACTAATTACTCTGTTGTGTTAAGTTAACCTTCTGGAAACTCAAGTATATCCCCTTATCTGCATCTCCACTGTCACTGCCATCCTTAATTCTCTCTTCAGTGATACATTATAGACTTCACCCCTCATTTCCTCTCTCTACTTGAAAAGGCACATGTTGGGGCTGGAGTGGTAGCACAGCAGTAGGGCATTTGCCTTGAACGCAACTGACCCAGGACAGACACAGGTTCAAGCCCCAGCATCTCATATGGTACCCGAGCCTGCTAGGAGCGATTTCTGAGTGCAGAACCAAGAGTAACCTCTGAGCGCTGCTGGATGTGGACCAAAAACCAAAAGAAAAGGCACATAAAAGGCATAGAAGCACCATTAGCCTCCTGTTATTGAGCACCTGAGCCCTGGCATCCCCTCCAAAAAATAACATTAAAACACAAATATGGAGCCAGAGAGATAGCTTGGAGGTAGGGCATTTGCCTTGCATGCAGAAGGATGGTGGTTCAGGTCCCATGCATCCCATATGGTTCCCTGAGCCTGCCAGGAGAGATTTCTGAGCATAGAGCCCTGGTATCCCCTCCAAAAAATAACATTAAAACACAAATATGGAGCCAGAGAGATAGCATGGAGGTAGGGCATTTGCCTTGCATGCAGAAGGATGGTGGTTCAGATCCCATGCATCCCATATGGTTCCCTGAGTCTGCCAGGAGAGATTTCTGAGCATAGAGCCAGGAGGAACCTCTGAGCACTGCCAAGTGTGACCCAAAAAAACCAAAACCAAAACAAAACAAACAAATATGATTTTTATAATAATCCTACCTTTAACAGTTCGACTGTCTTTAGAATATATCAAATATCTAATAACGCTTCACTCTCTGGGTACCTCCTTAGACTTTCTTTTGGGGTGGTTTGGGGGTCACACCTGGCAGCATTCTGGGGTTACTCCTGGATCTACACTCAGAAATCACTACTGGAAGGTTCAGGGGACCACATGGGATGCCAGGATTCGAACCACCATCCTTCTACATGCAAGGCAAATACCCTACCTCCATGCTATCTCTCTGGTCCCAACTCCCTAGACTTTCTGCACCCTTCTACTATGCCATATCCTTCTATATTTATGGCTGAAGCACGCGCTATTTTCTTTGACTGACATGAATTTCTTTCCATTTATCTACTAGCACCATCATCTATTTGACCATCCTATTCATTATATGACTTACCCAAAGAGATTTTCTGTGACCTTTCAAGTTCAATTATTTTCTCCCCACACACACATCGATAGATAGATAGATAGATAGATAGATAGATAGATAGATAGATAGACAGACAGCAGATGAACATATATCTCCATTGCATCCTATTCACTCCTTTATTAATAACCACTACAGTTGTAATTAGATATACAAAATATGTCTGTCTGCTTGCAGATACACTCCATGCAGATCAAAACTATAATCACCACTTATCTCCAAGCAGGTTCCTGTATTAAAAATCTCATATTTTGTAAATAAATTGAAGAATGAATTAATAATGCATAATAATTACTTTAGATATTATACCCACCCAAGAAAAGCATGCATTCTATTTTCCTCAGTCTACCACCTAATTCTAATGTGTCTCGCCATATTGAACATTACCTGAAACCTATCTATTTAATTCTCTAAAGAAAAGACTGGGCTAAATTCCATGGATGAAAGAAAGGGGATAAAGGGGGCCGGCTGGTGGCACTGAAGGTAAGGTGCCTGCCTTGCCTGCGCTAACCTAGGACGGACCGAGGTTCGATCCCCTGGTTCCCCATATGGTCCCCCGTGCCTTCCAGGAGTGACTTCTGAGCGAATAGCCAGGAGTAACCCCTGAGCGTCACTGGGTGTGGCCTAAAAACCAAAAAAAAGAAAAAAATGGGGGGGATAAATTCCAAAGAAGGATTATCCTGACTCAAGGTAAAGCAACAGGAAAAGGTTAGGCACTGGTGAAAAAGGAACGGAAGTTAGCACTAACGAAATATGCTTCAAACATTCATTTAACTCTTTTGAAGACCTACAAAAAAAAAAAACTACTAAATCAGTTTCATAGATGAAGTAACTAAAGCTCTTAAAGTTAGGCAACTTGCCCAAGGCCTCATAGGAAATACAGATGTGAAATGTTACCCCATAATGTCTATTTCCTCAGTCTGGAATGTCCATTTTCCAATGTCCAAATATACCTCTTCCACACGGAGCTCAAGTATAGCCTCCATGAAGGCGTTCCACATTCCCTGACAATTTCTACCACTCCCTTCCCATCTGTTTTTGCCTTTATTGCAGCACTTCTTAACCCTGTGTGCATTTTAGTCATCTGAGCTCCCAAAAAACATGCGGAAGTCACAGATCTTCCCCACGAATTATAAATTTACTAAGAGTAAATTTTCTTTGTAACTGCTCTATTCAGGCTTCTGATACAACAATGACTTCTACAAGTTAGAACAGGAATGCAGTTTGCCAAGCTGATTTGTAGAGGTTATCATGGAACTGTACTCTGTACGGTTTCCAGGGTACCTTCTGCTCCTGACCTAGACTCTCTATTCTCTTCCCCAGGGGCCCACTGTGTTTTTAAGCAACCCAACACTGAATTTTACAGTCTACTAGAAAGAAAGCATTGAGATTCCATGAAGGAAAATAGCATCCAAAAAAGGAGCAAGTTATGATCATAATTTTCCTTTGTATCCTTTTTCCCCTTGGTTCTTTTTTCTGTAATCAAAGTTTCCCAAACTTGTAGTCTTTCTGACACATAAAGAAACCTAATATACATTTTCTTGAAACTAACCAAGATTGTCCTTTCTGTATATCAAGTTTTCTAGACAACAGCCTGAATCATCATTATTATCATCTAGCAGATAGGATCAAATCACCATTTTCTTCTATTTGCAATTTACATATTTCTGTTCTAGAAAGAATTGCATTTCTGTTTATATTCAGTGACCAGGCTGGCAATTGGAGTAAAGTAGTACATATATTACAACTTAGCAGTATTTAGCCTAGAGATTCTACAAGATGATGGTAAAAATAAATTTAAGGTAGGCCCTATGAATATATCACAGCATGTCATTCAAGGCATAGAAGTCATAAAGCAGAGCTTGGTCACACTCAGAATAGTCATAAAATATGACATTCTGGGCTGAAAGAATCTGGGAATCATCCAGTCCCAGTATATCAGTCTTTTAGCGATAGGGAAAGTCCTGGAATATAAAGCATTGTCTTAAGTCATGCAGCTACTTAGAACTGGATCTTGGCCTCTTGCCCTTCCAACATACCACTGTAACTCCATTTTCCACTCCATTTTCCACCTTGTGCCACTGCCACTCTAATCAAGGGCTCATCCATCTCTGCAGGTAATTCATAATGGGGGCTGGGGGGAAGGAAGGACACAATTGCACCAGAACCTAAGACCTTTACTGACATAAAAAGTCAACCTGACATCATATTGGATTCTATTTGTTTGTTTTATGTTACATTAGAACAATAATCATATATATTAAGTTTTGTTATTATTTTAATGAGACTACTAAGGCAGCCAGTATCAACTTTAGTACTGACCCTTTCATTTTCATAGCTTATCTATGTATAAAGTATATAGAATTAAAATTAAAATTTGAGGTTGAGGATAAAAACAGTGGAGCCAAAATGAAAGAGTCTTTATTTGTCTTTGTAAATAAAAAAATTATATACCAGAAGATGGAGAATGTGGCAAGAGAAATGCTAATAAATACAATCCTATTTAGGAATAAATTATTATGCAAAGTGGAATTTTTTTCAAAGGAAGGAAGGTGAGTTATATTATCATATTGGCAATAGAATAGGTTAGATTAAGTCACAGTAACAAACAAACTCTGAATTCTCACTAACTTAACACAATTAGAGATTTGGGGTGAGTATGGAAGGGAGATCCAGGGATTGTTATACTGTGTTAATTAATAGGGTCCATTCTAGAAATCCTTGGATGTTACCAGGGCCGCATTTTGTGGGGCTTATATGGTGCTTGGAATAATGCTACTGCATTACCCACATGCTACTACATGAGCTATCTCCCTGATGCAAAAAGATGTTTCTTACTCATGCATGTCTACTGCAGGTTACTCTAGTCTTGTTTATACAGCCACACCTTGTCCACTGTAACCACACCATCTGTGACACGTGATTCCCAAAGTTGCTATCCAAGGACTAATTGGAGATGACAAAGGCACATACTAGCCCTTGAATGCAATAGTTGAGACAGGTGACATATGCTATCTTTACTTCTGGGTCATAGTACATTGGCTAGAAATGACCGTGTATCCCTGCAAAAATTGAAGACACATCAGTAAATCACACAGATGAGCATATGGATATTTGGTTAGCATTTCTATCACTATGATTCACTAGGTTTATCACTAGATTTCAAGAAAACAAGCATAAACAATTTATTATTTTTATGCATATATATACCTTGAAAACAGGATGTATATATACCTTAAAACAAAAATGTATATATGCCTTGAAAGCAGGATGACTGATTTAACTCCTGTTTGAAAAGAGAGCATTTCTGTTGAAATATTTTGTAAGTTGGAATGACATAAAGCAAAGGGGCAACTACCATAGATTTATATATGGTGAAAATTTATATTCCCAAACCCACAAAATAACATATCAAATCATACCACTTAACATATAAAACTTAAAATAGCATCAATATCTAATAAATATTGTAATTAGCACACAGCTTATATAAAGACTTTTCTGGTAAAGGAACACAGAGTAGAAATTATTCTGGAAGCTCATCTTGTTTTTAACTTTATTTTCACAATTATTTTATTTCATAAAATATACTTTTTTTTTTCATTTTTTTTACCCAAAAGTGAAATTGCCTGGTATAAATTTTCAAAATGCCAGGAATACTTATATATCAAAATAAGGATAAATATTACCCCTGTTTATCTAATTCTCTATGAAATGCTTCTTCATATTTCTATAATTCCTTAGCAATATTTAACAGTCCAGTCACTTAGAACTAAAATATATAAACTTTTGTAGGGTTTTTTTTTTTTAACGAAGAAACAAGTTCAGGCAAAAGATAGTTAGCTATGACTTCAATGAGGAAAGTGACTCAAAAGGAAAGGAAATTTCTTAAGAATGTGCTTCTGGGTCCCGAGAGATAGCATGGAGGTAAGATGTTTGCCTTTCATGCAGAAGGTCATTGGTTTGAATCTCGGCATCCCATATGGTCCCCCTAGTCTGCCAGGAGCGATTTCTGAGCTTAGAGCCAGAAGTAACCCCTGAGCGTTGCCAGGTGTGACCAAAAAAAAACAAACAAACAAACAAAAAAGAATGTGCTTCTGATTAAACTATCACAGTAAGAAGACAGTAAGAAGAAAAGTAAGAGACAGGCACAGACATTGCTGTTGACCAGCCAGCAAGTACTCAGATGAAAGCTCTGATTTTTAAAAAGCGCTCTGATTTCTAGAGCCAGGGTCAGGGAGATAATTCCAAGAACTGGAGTACACATAGGAGACCTTCGTAGATTTGATTTTCACCACCACCTGATGCCCAGGCACAACTGGAGCATACTCTAATTACCAAGCACAGTCAGGAGTAACCATTGAGCACCATTGGGTGTGGCCCCAAAACAAACAAAAACTTCGCTAAGTGTAGCTCTGACTGATGGGGGAAAGGCATAAAGCCAAAAGGCAAAGAGGGAGTACAGCCTTATTAATCACCCTCTTAACAAAAAAGAGAAAGGGATTAAGAAGAGAAAAAAATGGGAGGTTCGGAGCAATAATAGTACAGCAGGCTGACCCAATCCGATTTCTAGCACCCCATATGGTCTCCCAAGCACCAGCAGGAGTGATCCTAAACCCAGAGTCAAGAGGAAGCCCCAAGCACCAGCAAGTATGAAAAAAAAAAGCAAGACACAGTAGTTCTCCCTCTGTTTTCCAAATTCCCAGAGCACTTTCCCAAACTGTAAAAGGAAAGATATTCAGTGGAGTCTGCCTCTGTCACTCTTGCCTCCTTCTTAATCTCTTTCTCACCATCCCTTACTCCCTACCCTCTGGCTCCTACCTCAATGCTCTCTTTCCCTCATTTGCCCACACCACTGTCCAGCAAGTCTGTGATGTTTCCCTCTTCTCTCCCCAGTCTTAGTCTAAGATTATCTCAATTGTTAGGTGCATTTAACTCTGCTTGTACTCATGCAGGAGATTTTTAAATAAATGGTTTTACTGTCAACTTCCAGAAGACTAGGAATCAAGGCATGTTTTGCTTCCTAGGTGGGGTTTCAACCTTTTTTGTTTTGTGTTGTGTTGTGTTGTGCTGTTTCAGGGCTATGTTCATTAATGCTCAGGATTTACTCCTGTTATTTGCTCAGGGATCACTGCTGACCAGGCTCAGGTGGGTCACAAGTGATGCCAGGGATCAAACTGGGGTTGGCCACATGCAAGACTTATCTGTTATATTATCTCTTCATGTTTTATTCTTTTTACTTTTATTTTAACTTATGAGTGAGTAGCATGGGAGAGATTATTTCTTACTTTATCTTCATTTAATAAAGAGCCAATGAGTCACTGAGTATTAGGATATTATGAACCAGAAATCAAGGAAGTTTCCCTTTATGGTCTCTCTCTTTATGTACAATTAGGACCACAGTTCCTTTTTTTTTTAAGTCTTTTTTCTTCTTTCCTAGTAAGAGTTTAATAGATAGTCAGAAATGCCTTTGGGGCTGGAGAGATAGCATGAAGGTATGGTGTTTGCCTTGCATGCAGAAGGACTGTGACTCGTATCCCGCCATCCCATATGGTCCCCTGAGCCTGCCAGGAGCAATTTCTGAGCATAGAGCCAGGAGCAACTCCTGAGTGCCGCCGTGTGTGACAAAAAAAAAAAAAAAAAAACAAGCAAAAAAAAGTGCCTTCTGTACCATATTATTACATAGACTAACAAAGGAAAAACTAGAAATGAAAGGAAGATCTACACTGAAAAGAGGGGGAAGAAAAAGGGAGAGAAAGAAGCTCATGATTCTTGACATCGCAATTCCATTTTGGCAACTTGGTAAGCAGCTATGCAACCTTGGACTAAATGTTTAATTTCCTGGGACCTTGACTTCCTCTTCAATAAAACATGATGTAAATACTCACCCAACAGGCTTGATGAGAGGATTAAATGACATAATATAATAAAGCAAATTGTTACAAGTCCTTTTTTCCTTCCCACTAACTGTTATAGGATTTAAACACTGATTATAACTAAATAGGACATGAGTTAAAACAAAAGTTTCTTTTGTCTCAGCAAATGATGCCTTTATTCATACTTTGTTTCTCTAAAGAGGTTTTCTATTTCCTGAAAAGAAATAATTGTCTCACCTAACAATTCACCAGGAAGAGTTGTTTATATTGTCATTCAAGTCATCCTGTCAAACCCAACTATATATAACAATTTTCATGAAAGTTGAT
>PVKC010045054.1:0-11386 GCA_004027635.1 Crocidura indochinensis | reverse complement strand
AAAAAAAAACGAAAGAAAAACAAAAAAAATCAAACAAAAAATACCTGAAGCCAATGCCTACAATAAAGCACAGTAAAGACAACAACCAAACAGTTACCATGCTCACAAAATAAAAAGAAAAAAGGAGAAAAAATAGTGGTTTTTTTTTCTTCAAACAAAACCACATAACTCGAATCCTCTTGTTCTGCCTCATAAATTGAGAGAAAAACAAATGGATGGTACCAAGACCAAATAGTCATATGAACATTGAGTAAAAATAAAAAAAAATGATCAGACTTAAACACTAAATCCAAAGTCAGAATCCAACAGAATCTTCTACAACAAGATATTTACTGAGGGGACTGCTTATACTAGCAGCCTGGGGGGTGGGGGGGCAAAAGAGGATGGTATGAGATGCATGCCAGGAACAGAAGTGGAGGGAGGACAGCACTGGTGGTGGGAATGCCCCTGATTCAATGTCACTATGTACCTAAAATATTACAGTAAAAGATTTGTAATTCACTTTGGTCACAATAAAATTATTTAAAAATGTTATAAGGGACAAATATGAACATTTTTAATAACTAGGGGATATGTAAAACAGGTAGAAATAATACTCCTAAACATATACATACCCAATCATGGACCAGTAAAATATTTAAAATAACTGCTGACGAACTTGAAGGAAGCTATCTATAATAACACAATAATAGTGGGAAACTTAAACACTGTCTTGTCACTACTTGACAGGTCAACCTGACCGAAATCTTACAAGAATATACTGGCATTAAAAGGAGAAATAGAAGTTCGGACTAATAGATGGATGGATGGATGGATGAGTAGAGATAGATAGATAGATAGATAGATAGATAGATAGATAGATAGATAGATAGATAGATAGATAGATAGATAGATAGATAGATATAGATATATAGATATAGATAGATCCCCAGAAAACTAGTACAATTCTCCAGTGCACATAGGTCATTCTCTCAGACCACAGATTGATAGTAAATCATACCACCATAAAACAAGATCAAAGAAATTTTATTTGCAACTTTCTCAGGTCCTAGTGCAATGAAGTTAGAGGTGAATAAAAAGCAGACACAAAGGAAAAAATTTAAAACCTAGAAATTAAACAGATCATTACTGAAGAACAAGTGGGTCAGAGACAAAATCAAAATGAAATTGAAAGATTCCTGCAAACAAATGAGAACAAAGACACAAATCATCAGAATCTGTGAGACACAGCTCAAGCGGCACTAAGAGGAAAATGCATAACTTTGTAATCATTCATCAGAAAGGAAGAAGGGGCATACATACATATCTTAATGGCGCAGCTTATAAAATTATAAATGATCAACAAAATGCACCAAAAATAGAAAGATGGAAGAAAAAAAAAGCTTAGAGCAGAAATCAATGAATGGGAAATAAAAATGAATCTGAAAGATCAATGAAAGCAAGAGTTGGTTTTTTGAAAATAAAGTTAAAAAATCAATAAAACAATAGCAAAATTCACAAAGAAATGAAGGGAGAAACTCAATAAAAAATAAAAAGAAAAATGGGGAGATTAGTGTAGATGGTACAGAAATTCAAAGGTTAAGCATAGATTGCT
This sequence comes from Crocidura indochinensis, assembly GCA_004027635.1. NCBI lineage: Eukaryota > Metazoa > Chordata > Mammalia > Eulipotyphla > Soricidae > Crocidura > Crocidura indochinensis. The sequence goes on along the minus strand of PVKC010045054.1, from coordinate 9,792 downwards.
GTGAGAAACTCTATGCCACATAATGAGAACCTTAAAGAAATTTAAAAATTATTAGACTCATAAACTTCTAAGGTTGAAACAAGATGATCTGGGGCCCAGGAGATAGCATGGAGGTAAGGCCTTTGCCTTTCATGCAAAAGGTCATCGGTTCGAATCCCGGTGCCCCATATGGTCCCCCGTGCCTGCCAGGAGCAATTTCTGAGCATGGAGCCAGGAGTAACCCCTGAGCACTGCCGGGTGTGACCCAAAAACCAAAATAAAAAAAAAAGAAAAAAGAAAAAAGAAAGAAACAAGATGATCTAGCATATTTGAACAAACCATAACTACTGAAAAAATTAAAGTGATAATCAAAAATCTTCACAAAAACCAAAGCTCAGAATCAGATGTATTCAACTAATGAATTATTTTAAACCTTTCAAGAGGACCTACTACCAGTCCTTTTCAGGCTATTCCAGGAAACTGTAGAAACAAAAGCACTCCTAAATAGTTTTTATGAAGCTAACATCACACTGATCCCAAAAGCAGACATAGATCCCACAAAAAGTAGAACTACATACCAATATCCCTAATGAAGTTGCAAAGATGCAAAGATTGTCAACAAAATCCTATCAAATAGGATTCAACGCATCATCAAGAATGTCATACACCGTGAACAAATAGTATTCATTCTGGAAATGCAATGATAGTTAAATATATGCAAATCAATCAACGTAATACACCAAATCAACAAAAGTAAAATTAAAAACCACATGGTAATATCAATAGTTGCTAAGAAAACATTTGATAAGGTGCAAAACAATTCATGATAAAACTTTCAAAAAGATGGAAATAGGAGGACATTTTTTTTCAGTATTGTCAAGGCCATTTACCACAAGCCCATGTTATACTCAATAGAGAAACTCTAAAAGTCTTTCACCTAATATGTCACAAGATAGGGCTGCCCCTCTCTCACCACTTCTATTCAACATAGTATTGGAAGTACTTTCCATAGCAATTAGGCAAGAAATAGATATTAAGGGTATTCAGATAGGAATGGACAAAGTCAAGCTCTCACTGCTGGTGACATGATGCTATATTTAGAAAACCCTAAAGATAGGGCTGAAGAGGTTGCACTAGAGGTAAGGTGTCTGCCTTGCAAGTGCTAGCCAAGGAAGGACTGTGGTTCGATCCCCGGGGGTCCCATATGGTCCCCCCAAGCCAGGGGCAATTTCTGAGCACTTAGCCAGGAGTAACCCCTGAGCATAAAATGGTGTGGCCCCAAAAAAACAAACAAACAGAAAAAAAGAAAACCCTAAAGACTCTACCAAGAAGCTCCTAAAAACAATATATTCATATAGGAAAGTTTAGTCTAAAATTATTGAACAAAAATCAATGGTTCTATGATTGAGAGTAATTTATCTAGAGTATTTTAGTTGTCTCTGAGAAGAAAGTAAAGACAAAGGGGAATATTATAAATAGGGATGTGTAACAGCAGAAAAAAGACCAAATACATGTTTCATTTACAGAAGAGTTGATGTAAATGTAAATTTTATCACCTTTTCTAAAGCAAACTAATCTTTCTTATTTTATGCATTCTTTTATGGTTTGTTTTGTTTTTATGTTTTATTTTTAATATAAAATAGAGAGTTGTGTTTATTTACTTTATTTAAAAACTTGGGGCCGGGAGGTGGTGCTGGAGGTAAGGTGCCTGCTTTGCCTGCACTAGCCTAGGATGGACCTCGGTTCGATCCCCCGGTTCCCATATGGTCCCCCAAGTCAGGAGCGACTTCTGAGCGCATAGCCAGGAGTAACCCCTGAGCGTCACTGGGTGTGGCCCAAAAACTTAAAAAAGAAAACTTATTTACAAGGTTGTTCATAATAAAATTGTCGCTATTTTTTGCAGTTACAAAGTTGTTCATAATAGAGTTCTAGTAATATAATGTACATCTTTCACAAGGGCACATTTACAGTCAACAACAATGTTATTTGTCTTCCTGATCTCTCTTCTGCCTGTCTTTGTGGCAGATATAATTCACTCTCTCTTTCTCTCCCTCTCTTAGACACTGTGGTCTGTAATATTTTTACTAAAGGGTATTGTACATATCACTTTATCTCCTTTCAGCACCCAGACCTTGCGCAGAGTGATCATTTCCAACTATCATTGTCATAGTGACGATGATAACTAACTGGACTACCCTGCTTCTTGTGGCAAGCTTCCTACCATAGACTGATCCTCCTGATACTCTTCTTCATTGTTTCTGGATATTAGTATTATACTATCTTTTTTCTATTTTCATAAATGAGTGCAATCATTCTATGTCTATATCTCTCCCTCTGACTCATTTCACTCAGCATAATACTCTCTTATATCCTTCCATATATAAACAAATTTCATGACTTCGTTGTTCCTAACAGCTACTTGTAATTTCATTGAGTAGATGTACCAGTTAATTTAGCTACTCATCTGTTGTAAGGAATTTGTGTTGTTTCTAGATTCTGGCTATTGTGAATAATGCTGTAATGAACAATGAAATGCAAAGGATTTTTTTTTACTGTGTTGTATTTTGGGATCCTAGAAAATATTCCCAGGAGTGGTATTATTCAATCATGTGTAATCCCAATTTCTAGGTTTTTGAGGAATGTTCATGTTGTTTACCAAAAGGCTGGATCAGTTGTTTCTACCACCAGAGAATGAGTCCAATTCTCTCCACATCCACAGCATCCCTGTTTGTTCTTGTTTTCCAATACTTAAGTTAAAGGCATCTTTAACAATAATACATTACTGACCAAGAAAGCAGAAGCAAAGATACAAAGTGGCACTACATTAACCTTAGAAGCTTCTGCACCTCAAAGAAAATGGTGGCTAGGATAGAAAGACCACCCACAGAATGGCAAATATTATCCACTCAACACCCATTTGATAATGGGTTAATATCTAAGACACTGGCATACCTTAATAAGAAAAAATATATAACCCCATCAAAAATGGGAAGAGCAGATGAACAAACATTTCTTCAAAATTGAAATACAGATGGACAAAAGGTATATGAAAAAAATGTTCCATATCATTAATCATCAGGGAGATGCAAATCAAAATAACAATGAGATGTAATCTCACATCACAGAGACTGGAAAACATCAAAAAGAACAAGAACAACCAGTGCTGTATTTAGTTAATGGATATTGGTTTAAAAAATCCACAAATTGCTATTCATTTTATAATAACACATAAGGAGCCTAGTCTGGATACAACCTGTGTTGTTCTGAAATAAGTTAATAAATAAAAAAGCAATGACATTTTTATTACATATGCTAACTAGGTCATCTAATAATGATGACATGATTTCAGTCATGTTATGGTATCATCTACTTATTATGATTCAAGTTATAGTTGATGACATTGATATAACTTAGAAAAGTGTGAGATAGAAGGAATATTTCATAGTAAATAGACCTAGAATGATTCCCCTTGGAATAGTAAAGGTACAAATTGCTTTAGTTTTCATTTCCATAGCGCTAAATTTGTATTTCATGTGAATCCTATAATTGATGACTGCTTTCTTAGGTGGATGAAAGGCATACAAGAAAAAATAGAGATTAATATTGACAAAGTTGTTTGTGTTAGTAATCAAAATGGTAAGCAGCACCCTGAAGTCACTTTTAATAGCACACAAATATATTTTTCTTTTTAAGGAAAACAAAGTGTTTTGTGTTCTTGTTGCAACCAAAATATGCTACATTATTGAACCAATAATTTTTTCTTGGACCATGACAAACACGTTTTCTTACAACAGCAAATGTAGTAGTTAACCAAACTTCAGTGCATCCTCCAGAATCAGCCCTAATTTTCTCAAAAGCTCCTAGGATGGGAAAAATTTAGAGGGGATGGAAATAGACATAAAATACCTGCAATTATTTCACATTTATATATTTTCTTTTCAAAAATACTCAAACAAAAGCATCTAAATTTTGATATATATAGCAAATAATTTAAATCTTATATCAGTTACTTTTATATGTCATATCTCTTTTTTTTTTTCAAAATTCTGAATTGTTGCTCTTTTAGTGCAATTTCTAAATTCCACTTAGATACTTTAGGATAGTCAATTGTTACTGTATGCAATCTACTGTTAAGTGTTAAATAGTGTATACATACATTATATGTATACCAAAAAAGGAGTTATAACTTTTTCCAAGAAAAATAAAAAACTATGGGCCAGAGTGATAGCACAGTGGTAGGGTGTTTGCCTTGCACGCTTTGACCTGGGACAGGCCCAGGTTTGATCCCCAACATCCCATATGCCTACTAGGAGTGATTTCTGAACACAAAACCGGGAATAAGCTTTGAGCACTGCCAAGTGTGGACCAAAACAAACAAAAAACAATCAAGCAAATAAATAAAATAAAAACTAAGAAGCTACTTTTTCTTTTTTCTATTTTTTTTTTTTACTTTATGAAGGCAAAGATGCAAAGAAAGAGGACAAAGTGAAGTTACAGTGGGAAGATGATCATCCATAAGCAAAATTCTCAGCAGAAATATCCTTGTTGACACCTTAATTGAACTTTCAGCCAAAAAACATTAAGAAAAATAAAACAAACCACATGCACAATTACTTTGTTCCTCAAATCCCCAGATTGTAGTACATTGTAACATTTTTAGCAGTACACAAAGCAATCTAAAGCCACAACATTTATGTAACTCCTTCAACATTGATGCAATAGTGTTTTTTTACAGTTCCATGCTCATGCATATTAATTTAAGTTAATCTCAAAAGTTTAAGTGACAGACTTTGCAACTCCCTGATCTGAAGTTTAAGCTATTATATTAGTCTGCTTTTCACCTTTTTTTTAATGTAAAGAAAGCATATCACATAGTTGACACAATGGATCATAATACATTTGTTTCAGGAAGAACAAAGGCAAAGTTATTATTTTCAGCTCTCTTTTTAGTTAAAGAATAAGAGTCAAAGGAGCACAGCAAAATGGTGTTAGAGTGGCAAATGTTTGCATAGGCCCAGTGAAATATGGGAACATGGAAAGGAAAAGCCTTGACGTAAATACAAGGAGACCTTACCCCTGAAGTTTTCTGGTATAAGACCAACTCTATGCTCTAGGCATACTAGGTTGTCCAACCCAAGTCATTGTTTGTCATATAACTCTTATTAAATATTCTCTATACAGTGACAATTTTTCCTCACTGTTTTGTCTGTTCTTCTTTTTGTGATTTGTTCAATAAGGAATTCTGGTAGAAGAGTCCCTCAGTTTAAAGCTTATTTTACAACCAAGTGTCAGGGATTGTTGGACTTGTTCTAGTGGCCCCCATATGCACCAATAATGCCGTGTGGTATTGTTCCTTTTTGCATAGGGACATTAAAAAGGATAAATACTATACATACAAACAAGTTCTTATCTAATAGAGATATGAATACACAAATCTTATAATGCAATGGGACCTTACACCCTGAGCATTGTCATAAAGACCTGGCTCAGGTCTCAGAGGAATGGGCATTCTCCATTCATCCCTGAACCAGGGATGCCATCTACAAAACAACCATGGTTGTCTATAACATCACCTGGAAGCAACCCTTTACCAGGGAAGACCCTACCACTGCTCTGGCATTGACCTATTTAAAAAAAAGACTTCCCTTAACACCCAGAAGACTTAACAACAACCACCTGCTTTCAGGACAGGGCTCTCTGCATTGCTCTCTAATTGTGAGATGAAGCTAGAGGACTCTCCAAATCATCCTGACTTCAATGTAGGATATGCACAGATTCCAGGGTCTTTACAGAAACCTGACACCAACAACAGCGACTGTGTGAAAAATAAAAGTGTATTGCACTACAGACTACAGAAGCTAGTTTTTCATTCAGTTTTCATTTGTGTTCTTATTGATACATAAGGGCTGTGTATGCATGTGTATGCATGTTTGTATGTATATGCATACATATTACAGCTGGCAAATACACATTTGACTATTGACCTCTTAGGATTTTTTTAATGATAATTTATTTAATCACGGCGATTACAATAATGTTCATAGTGGGATTTCTGGCATTGAATATAAACCATACCTCACCAGTGTAATTTTCCCACCCCTATTATTTCCCATTTCCCTCCTCCCCCGCTTCCTGCCTGTCTTCGAGACAGGCATTCCATTTCTTGCTCACTATCATTGCCACGGTATTTGTTGGTGCAGTTCTTTTGCTAACTGTGCTACCACTCTTTGTGGTAAGTTTTATATCATGGGCTGGTCTTCTGGCCCTCATCTCTATTTTCTCTGGCTATTATTACCATACTATCTTTTATTTTTCTTAAATCTCACAAATGAGTGAGACTATTCCTTGTCTATATCCCTCTCACTCATTTTACTCAGCATAATATTTTTAGGTTTATTTATGGATAGGCAAATTTCATGATTTCATTTTTCTAATATCTACATAGTTTTCAATTGTATAGATGTGCCACAGTTTACTTAGCCACTCATTTGTTGGTGAGCATCTGGGTTATTTCCAGATTTTGGCTATTGTAAATAGAGCTGCAATGAAGATTTGAGTACAGAGGGCATTTCTGTATTATGTTTTCGTGTTTCTAGAGTATATCCCCAGGAGTGGTATTTCTGGATCATATTGGAGCTCAGTGTCTAGTTTTTTGAGGAATATTAATATTGTTTTCCAGAAAGGTTGGACTAGATGGCATTCCCACCAGCAATGACTGAGAGTTCCTTTCTCTCCACATTCATACCAGCAATGGTTACTCTTGTTTGTGATGTGTGTCAGTCTCTGTGGTGTGAGATGATACCTCGTTGTTGTTTTAATTTGCATATATATCATGGTTAGTAATGTAGACCATTTTTTCATTGCCTTTTGTTAATGTATATTTCTTCTTTGAGTAAATGTTAGTTCTTCTCCCCATTTTTTGATGGTGTTAGATGTTATTTCCTTCTTGAATTCTGTCAGCAATGTGTATATATTAAATATTAGCCACTTACCTTATGGGTATTTGGGTAAATATTTTCCCCATTTCTGGGTGGCTTCTGTATCTTACTATTTCCTTTGAGGTGCAGAAACTTCTAAGTTTGTCTCTGCTTCCATTTGTTTGGAAAATGGTGATTCCTCTTTAAAGATGCCTTTAGTCTCAATATGACGTAGTGTTTTGTCCATGTTTTTTTCTATATACCTTACAGTTTCAAGTTATATATATACATATATATATATATGATACAGAGAATATCATATATATGATATTGAGGTCTTTACTCCATTTTGATTTGACCTTTGTATGTGGTATTAAATAGAGCTCTGAGTTTGCTTTATTGCAGATGGTTGATCAGTTGTCCCAACACTTAATTAAGAGGCATTCCTTGCTCCAGTTTGCATTTCTTGCCCATTTATCAAAAAATAGTTGATTGTATATGTCTGGGGATCATTATCTGAACACTCATGTCTTTTTCATTGATCTGTGGATCTGTCTTTATTCAAATACCATGCCGTTTTTATGTCTATTTTTTTGTATTACAGTTTAAAGTTAGGTAAAGTAATGCTCACAATATTCTTTTTTCTAAGGATTGCTTTAGTTTTTGTAGGCATTTATTGTTCCAAATGAATTTCAGGAGTGTTTGATCCACTTCTTTGAAGACTGTCATGGGTATGTTAAGAGGAATTGCATTACATCTGTGCGATGCTTTGGAGAGGATTGCTATTTTAATTATGTTAATCCTCCAATCCATGAATAGAGTATATATCTCTAATTTCTTGTTTCCTCTTTCATTTCTTGAAGTAGTGTTTCTTTGTTTTCTTTACATAGTAGGTCTTTCACCTCTTTACTTAAGTTTACTCCAAGGTATTTGAGTTTCTGTGATACTATTGTAATGAGGTTCTTATTTAATGTCTATTTCTTTTCCATTATTTGTTTATAAGGAGACCATTGATCTTTGCATTTTAATTTTGTAGCCTGTCACTTTGCTATATGAATCTATTGTTTCCAAAAGCTTTTTAATGGATCCCATCAAGCCAGAGAGATAGCATGGAGATAGGGCATTTGCATGCAGAAGGATGGTGGATTGAATTTCAGCCAAATACATTTGTTGCATTGTTGAATGCAATTGTTGAATCCCATATGGTCCCCGAGCCTGCTAAGAGCAATTTCTGAGCGTAGAGACAGGAGTAACCACTGAGCTCTGCCAGGTGTGACCAAATAAATAAATAAATATAATTTCCTAGAAAAAAAGAAAAAACAGAATAAAAATAAAGAAATAAATATAGTTTCCTGTCATCTGCTAACAGTTAGAGCTCGAGTTCTTTTTTTCTACCTTAACACACTTAATGATTTTTTTCTTGCCTAATTGCTATGGCAAGTACTTCCAGTACTATGTTGAATAGGAGTGGCAAGAGGGGGTAGTCTTGTATTGTGTCAGATTTTAGAGGAAAGACTTTCAGTTTTTCTTCATTTGCTATGGGCTTGTGGTAAATGGCCTTGACTATATTGAGCAAAGTTTTCCATTCTCATCTTGTTGAAAGTTTTTAATCATGTTTGTTGAACCTTATCAAATGCTCTTTCTTTATCTATTGATTGATCTTATGGTCTTTAATTCTTCTTTAATTGATGTGGCATATTATGTTAATTGACTTGTATATATGTTAAATCATCCTTGCATCGCTGGAATGAATCCTACTTGGTGATGGTATTTGACCTTCCTGACAAGATGTTGGTTCTCATATGCTAGGATTTTGCTGAGGATAATTGCTTCTCTGCTCATCAAGATTATTGATTTGAAGTTCTCATTTTGTGGGATCTCTATCTGCATTTGGTATCAGGGTGATGTTACCTTCAAAAAACTATTAGAGAGTGTTTCTATTTCTTCAATTTTTTTGGAAGAGGAACCTTCATTGGTTTGTTTTTCACTATAAGAAGACAATAATTTTAAGGGACATGGGCATTAGAGAGATAGTGCAATGGTTAGTTTGTTATGTACATGGCAAATTATGATTCAATCTTATCAACATATATGGTTTCTCAAGCTCCCTCAAGTAGCACCTTATCATTGCACACAGACCCAGAAATAAGTTGTAAGAAGAGCAGAGTGTGGGCTCTAAACAAAGCACATATATACTATTAGGCACTATCCCTGATGCAGAACCCCAAATAAGTCCTGTACCGTACTGGGTGTGGCCCAAATTTAAAAAAAAATTAAATAAGTGTTTACTAATTATAAAATTCTATCTTAACATTTTATATTAACTGATATTTATCCATTACATAGAGTAAGAAAGAAAGTAAAAAAGAATTAAGAAAGGAGATGTAAAAGAGGAAAAAGAAGGGAAGGGAAAGAAGAGGAAAGAGAAACAGAAGGAAAGAAAAGAGAGAAAGAAAAGAGGAAAAGAAAGGAAAGAGGAAAGGAAAGAAGGATGGGAATGGAAAGGGAAGGAAAGAGGAAAGGAAAAGAAAAGGGCAAGGAAAGGAAAGGTAGAAAAAGTACGGAAGAGAAGGGAAGAGACAGGAAGGGAAGAGAGGGTAAAAGAAAGAAATGGAAGAATTTTTACAAAGTTACAACCACAATGCAGTAATATTTTTTTAATATTTTTATTTTTAATTATGAGAACAAAGATGCAAAGAGAGAGGACAAGGTAAGGTTACAGAAGGACAATCACAAGTAACATAATTCTCAGAATAAGTCCCCTTGCTGATATGTTAACTTTGAACTTTTGGTCAATGAACATTAAGATAAGTAAAACAGAATCCATGTACAATTACTTTGTTTGTCAAGTCCCCAGATTATATTATTATAATTATTATATAATTATATACATTAT
>PVKC010045053.1:0-11500 GCA_004027635.1 Crocidura indochinensis | reverse complement strand
AGCACAAGTTTCATGCCTCCCTTGTGATCTTGTGGAATCTAAGAAATGATTCACAGAAGTCAGGTATTAGGTAGTGTCCTCCATCTGAGGGTTTCTCAGGAGCCGAATCTCATAGCAAGAAACAGTCAATAGTGGATGAAGGTGTAAGAAAAAGGGTCACATTAGAATGGGTCTGAAAAAGTACTGTCTATAGCTTCTTCCCTGAGGAAGACAAAGTGGGCTGGGAGAGTGTCCTTTTACTTTGGGAGTCAGCAAGCAGATTGCTAGGGTAGGGGAATTTTCCAAACCCTGAGGAGCTAAGAACTGAGGGTGAAGTTAAAGGATCAGGGTTGAGAAGGTGAGAGGATAGAAGAGGATTTTAAGGCGGTAGACTGAAGTGTGAGAGGAAGGATATTATATAATAGGAACTATATACAATATAGGCAGGTATTATGTACAAAACAGATTAGACAAGCATAGATGAGTCTACCACGTACACACACTCACACACACATAAACAGACAATGGAGATCAATTCATAGGTTACAGTTGAAGGACTGATCCTTATGGAATGGGTCATGAGCACTTAAAAAACATTAGGCCAGAAAGTGTGTGGGTTTCCAGTCTAGGCAATTGATGGCGATAAACTTTGCTAGTAAAAAGCTTTAAGGGACAGATTGTACATGGAGCATTCTTAGAACAATCATAATTTTCATGTCTAAGGTACTAAGCAATATGATAGTGAGCTTTGTAAGAGGAGTCTATCACATGGAGTATTGTTTACCATGTCTCGAGCATTCAGTTTCCTTTCCTGGAAGCAAACTGACAATGTGGACATTGAAATCTAATAGTAAAATGGCTTGGTTTAAAAAACAAAAACAATTGTAAAAACAGCCTGTATCAAAAGTCTATGGTATGCAGTTGCCTATTTCAATGGTGTCTGTGGGCATGATAAAGTTGGAGTATTTTGTCAAGGTATTTCCATGTTGAGGATTATATTTGGAGTCTAATATGATAGAACCCTAAAATACAAAACTCAGATGACAACATATATCTTCAAGAACCCTTGTAGACAAGAAAAAAGTTAAAGAGTTATTATATCATAATAAAAATTAAGCTTCCATTGGTCCTAGTTCTTCTGCTTTCTCATTTAGAGATGTTCTGTCTTTGCTAGTGTTCTGCTTGGTGGATATGTCTAGTGGTGATAATGGTGTGTTGAAATCTCCCACTGTTATCACTTTTCCATCCATATGTTTCTCTAGGTTTATGAGCAAATGCCCAACATGTTTTTCTGGCTCTATAGTTTGTGCATAAATGTTTTCCAGTTTTAGTACTCTTGGTCTGTTTTCCTGAAGAATAAGTAGTGTCCATCTTTGTCTCTGAGTACATTCTTGAGATTTAATACAATTTGGTCTAATATAAGTATGCTGTCCCACCTTTTTTTTTTATAGAAGCTAATATAATTGTTTTCCTTCTCTTTACTCAAAGTGTGTGTCTACCCTGAACTTGTGTGTTTCCTGCAAGCAGTAGATATCTGGGTTTGTTTTCCTGATCCAACCCCCTATTCTATGTCTTTTGATGGGAGAGTTCAGTCCATTAACATTTAAGGAAGTAATTGAGAGAGAGGATTGTTGTGGCATTATATTTTATAGGGTAGTTGTTAAAATTGGGAATTGTGTAATTGATCTCTGAGTAGTTCATGTAGCCTCAGTTTGGTAAGCACAAATATTGTGAGTTCCTTTTTTGTCTGAAAATGTTTTTAACCCTCCCTCTCATGTAAATGAGAGTTTATTGGGTAGTGGACTCTAGATTGAAAGTTTCTTTCACTCAAAAGTTTAAACATGTAATTCTATTTTTGCCTCAATTGTTTCAAAAAAGGTCTGGTTTGATTCTTATGTTCTTTCCTTTGTACTTGAGGATGTTTTTCTCTCTTACTGCTTTAAAGAATTCATCTTTTTCTTTTCTTTTCTTTTTTGTTATTTTGATTATTATATGTCTTCGTGTTGTTCTATTAGGGTTTATTTGGCACTCTTTCGCCTCTTGGATTTATATAGAAGCCTCTTTTTAAAGAGTGGAAACATTCTCTTGTATTATCTTTCTCACTGGTTGTTCTTACCTTTTCCTTTTTCCTCCCCTTCTGGTATTCCTATAAATAGTAAATTATTTCTTTTGTCTTTGTTCATTAAGTATCTAACATTTTTTTTCAATGTTCTGTCTCTTTTTTCTTTATTGGCTTTTTTGTCGTTGCTTGCTTGTAATTTTTCTTCAAGTTCCTCTATGTGATTCTCTACATGTGCAATTCTGTTATTATGTTTTATATTTACCTTACTTCCATTTGTATGGATTCTCTTCTTTTCTGTAACAATTCTTTTCGAGTTGGTTGAATTGTTCAGCTATAGATTTCCTATTTTATCAGGCTAGTTATTCCTTGATGTCTATTGCTAAGACATTCACTGCTGATTTTAGGAGCTTATCTATTGGGCTCATACTTTTGGTGGGCTTGAAAACGTACCAGAATTTCTCTCCATAATCCCAGCTGTTAGTGTTTTCCTTAGTTTACCCATATTTCTTTGCATATGGTGGTTTGGAATGATGAAATTTTAGGGTGTTTAATAAAGTGGTCTACTGAAGTGATTGTATTGGAAGTGATTAAAGGTATATCTGATTTTGAGTTTATTTTTCCTAGGCAAATGATGTTATCTAAGTATGATAGAGGTACTATAAACTATAAATTGTTTTGCTGTTCTGTTGTTTGAGATGTGAATTATCTAAGAGAAAAAAATGTTGGATCTGACTTGTCTAGACCTATATGGTGTAAGTTAAAATGTCTTTGTGAGGATATGTTAGTAAATGGTCTGGGAACAGTTGGGAGTAGGGGGGTAAAATTCTCAAACCTGATCTTGGGCAGAAGTTGCTTTTTCTCCAACCTGAAGGTGTTTACCATGTGAGGTATCCTAAGCAGTTTCCTATGCACCTAGTGATGGTCTTGGGGGTGCCAGGGGTTCCTGCACTGAGACAGGGTTTGCAAGTTCTAGGAACTAGGTGGCTGTGGGGGGTTGGATTTCACAAACCTGAGCCTGCGTGGAATTTCTTTTTCTCCTACTTGAAGGCATTTAGCGTGTGGGCTATCTAAGGGGCATTCCATGCTCCTAGTGATAGTCCTGAGGGGTTGAGGGGTACTCACACAGAGGTAGGGTTTGTGTGTTCTGGGAACTGAGCAGGTGTGGGGGTATGGAGTTCCATTTCTATTATTATATAAAGAGTTTTCTTCATGTCAAAAGGTGTCACTGAAGTATTAAATAAACACTATATAAAAGTAAATTATTTTTTATAAAAATATTCTTTTTGTTTGTTTGTTTGTTTGTTTGTTTTTGGGCCACACCCGGCTGTACTGGTTGTCTGCTCAGAAATAGCTCCTGGCAGGCACGGGGGACCTTATGGGACACCGGGATTCGAACCAACCACCTTTGGTCCTGAATCGGCTGCTTGTAAGGCAAAAGTCGCTGTGCTATCTCTCCGGGCCCAGAAAAATATTCTTTATTTTAATTTTTATTTTTTAATATAAAATTTTTATTAAAACACCATGATTACAAGCATGTTTGTAGTTGGGTTTCAGTTAGAAACAGAATACCCCCCCTCATCAGTGCAACGTTCCCACCACCAATGCCCCACTCTTCCCCACCCCTGCCTCTATTCATGACAGACATTCTATTTCTCTCATTCTTTAACATTGTCATGCTAGCTGGAGTGTAGTTATCCTTAACAGAGTTCATCTCTCTTTGTGGTGAGTTTCAAAATGTGAGTCGGTCCTTCCAGTCCTTAACTCTATTGTCTCAGGACCTTATTACAGTAATGTCTTTAATTTTTCTTAAAGAGTGAGACTCTTCTGTGTCAGACATAGAAAAATATTCTTATAGTCTAAAAGTTAACTGGGGATAACAAGAGCAATTAAAACTAGGAGAGTATTCTGAAACTTTATATAACTTTAAGCTAATACAATGATTGAATCACTCATTCTAGACTTCTATATCAAAATTCAAAAATTTCTAAAGAGAGTAAAGTTTTAGACATGGCATTGTGGAAAAAAGAAAAATATATAAGCATAAATAATAAAGCATAATTTTATTAGAATTAAATTTTATAGTTTTTTGCAATATGAAAATTAACATTTGAACTCAATTGAATCATCTCATTTTGAGATTTTATTCAGTACCTCATAAATAGGTACTTATATTCCAGTGAGTTTAATAGAAATAAACTAGCAATAATAATTTATTTATCATATGCAGGAGTCCAATATTCTGGATCTCCCACCCAATTGGTTATACTGTGCGTTTTCATCTTTGTAATCATACTTTACTAAAACCAGCTATTGTGCTGCATAGTTGAATGTTAGTTACAAAACTTGCCCTTATGGCTTAATATTATGAGATCAATGTTTTATTCTACTTTCTGTGCCTCAAAGCTGCTTATTATTAAATTGTGGCAGCACTATTAGTTCCCAAATGGCTTGGCTTTAACCTAATCTTCAACTTCTTGTAGGCACATGTCCATAGGCATGTTATTAACTGACAATACTTACTCATACAGTCTTTCCAATTGGAAATAAACAAGAAATTTGGGTAAATAAAGTAATGTAATATTAATAGCCCACATTCTTTTTCAGATTTTTCTGAATATAATAAGAAAATATACAAGTGATGGTGTATATCTTCCTTACTCTTGTGCAATGACATATTATGAAGTTTCATATCTCATTTCCCAGACAAACTGCTTATTTCAAATTGAATTTATTCAAAATTTTATTTGGGTATAAACCTAAGGTCTCATTCTAGATTGCTTGTCTTCCATGCTTGAGATGAAAATGATACCTTATTTATGCAATCTTACATCTTTATTTAGTCAAAATAATGTAATACAACATAGATAAGAAAAACATAAAAAGGAATTTGCAATGGGATGGAATGCTATCTCATTGTTAAAGTGTTAAAGTCAGAGATGTTGAATCTTCTTAAAAATGGACGTAATATAGTTTGTTTTTATATTTAATCATCGTGGGTTGTTCTACAATTCAGATTCATTTTTTTATCATGCCTCATCTACTTTTTAAAAATAATTTAGTTTGAGAGTCAAATTTGAGCTTACCTCAACCAAATATCTAATTCATAGGAAGCCACTATATTTGATGTTATTAAATGTTGTCAAAAAACTTGTATTTTGCTTTATTGAGTACTTCTTTGTTGTCAATTGCAAATTGAGTGAGCATATAATCTAAATATATAAAATTCCAATATTTTCAATATGGTAGTTTAATAATTTCAATGATATTACATTATTTTATTTTTGATCAATGCATATAAATGAACAATCTTAAAAGAAGTTTAAAAAGTTAAAAAAGTGCAAAACTACAAGTAACAGTTTTCATTTTAAAAGAATTTATAGTATTCTAATTATAAACTTTGATTTTCATAACAAGTAAACACTTCAGGCTTATACATGCAAAATAACTTAATAATCTGGGAAAGATACTTGAGATTTAATCAGAGGAACAATTAGTGGGTTTGAAGGAAAGGTAGATAGAAGTCTAGAAGTATTTACATAACTATAATCTTCTTTCCTTTTACTCTTGTCAGCCCCAGAAATGTAGCTGTGGGAAGTCAAATCTTTTAGATACACTGTTTTATCTGTGCATTTTATCTCTCTAATGGCATTGTGACTGGAGTTGAGAACATAAGTTACCTATCTCATTCATTTCACAGAACACCCTACACGGTCCTTATCAAACATTTTAAACATTGCTTAAAATGATAACTCACCAATTGAGCTTTCATTTTTGTAAGTTTTAACCATTTTTGAACTTTTAGAACCTAACTGCAATTGCAAGAGAAAATTTTTTTAAATGTTTGACATTGAAATACATATTATCAACCAAAATGTATATTTCATAGAAAAATATAGGAAGAACAGAGAATACTCTTCAAACTAAAGTGGATATGGCATGGAAAAGATCAGTCTCTGATTTAAATATTTCTTTTACTACTCTGTGGAGGCAACTATATGGTAGCTTTCATAACTTTTGGTCCTTTATTGCTCAGTTATACAATGATATATTTAAATAGCTATAATAGAATTTTTATAAAATACTCCATAGATTGAAAGTCCATTGCTATGCATGCATTAATAAATCTAGATTGTCACAACAAAGTAACATAAAATAGCACAGACTATAAGGGTCAAATCATAAAATATTATTTATTTATAGTTCTGGAGTCAAGCACATCTAAGAAGAGACTTGTTGATTAGTTTTTGGTGATAGCTTTTTCCTCACATGCATATGGTCTTCTACCTAGTGTCCTTCCATAGCATTTTATCTGGGTATATGAGAGAGAGCAAGAGAAAGCTTGTATGACCTCATTCAACTGTCATTAAGGGATAACTGAAATACATTATTCATAAAGGACCTATACTAAATACATTCTCAAATAAGAAGTTGGATTAGAGTTTCAACATAAGATTTAGAAAAATACAACAAACATAAATTCATAAATCATCTATAATCCTCAGATCAGTAAATATGCAGGATAAGATCTGTATTGTCACTTAGTGAAAACATTGAAAATCAGGGAACTTGAGAGTTGATCCATATCACTGAAATAGTGAAAAATGGAGAAAATAACTCATTTTAACATGATTTCTCCATATTTCTGTTTACAAATTTGTTTATTTCAGGTTATGGTATTAATTCTGAGCACAGTGGGTTAGTCTTGTGGAAACTAAATTCTATGAAAGCCATATATACATGAACCCAAACATGAAAAGAAAATGAATTGCTCTGCATTACTGATAAATGAGTAAATCCAAATAAAGGAGTAACTGTTGGAATAGTTCTGATCGTCTGCTGAGGGCACTCTGAAGGTATTGAGTAACCTACAGAATAAAAAAATCTACAAAACGTATTTCTTTTTGTTTGTTTTGTATTGTTTTGTTTTGGGGTAACATCCAGCAGAGCTCAGGGGTTACTCCTGGCTCTATGCTCAGAAATCGCTCCTGGCAGGCTTGGAGGACCATATGAGATGCCAGGATTTGAATCACTGTCCTTCTGCATGCAAGGCAAATGCCCTACTCCATGCTACCTCTCCGCCACCCCCAAAACATATTTCTTAAAATAGATATATCTACATTAATGAATTTGACACAGTATTGAGGAATAACCATTTGTGTATTCTGTATAGATTTTCCAGCTATCATTCATCAAAATTGCAATATATATTATTCAAACAGCTATTTGACTCATTGGCTTGCCATTCCTCTAGCTTGTGTGGGGGTGCGGGGGGGTCACTTTTGCAAGGCTCACTGGACCAAAGGAGGAGCTGGAAATTGAACTGGGGTTGGCCAGGAGCAAAACTTCTTGGTAAATACCTAAATCTGATCCAAGCTGAGAATAGCATTTCTCTCATCTTTGATTTTTTTTTCCCCTATAGTTGGATCTCTTAAGAAAATAACCCCATGGGGCTTGAAAGATACATGCATTTTACCTAGGTTCAATCCTGGGCATTCTAGAGAGCACTAAGATCATTGCCAGGAGTGATTTCTGTGGTAGAACAAGGCATAACCCTTGAGCAACCTCTAGATATGCCCCTTCTCAAAGAAACACTGCATTTAATCCACCATCTTCAAATCTATTACAGTCAACTCCATAATATGACTGGTGGTTTAGACTATGAAGTTTGAAGTGGTCCAAATAACATTATTATGACAATTACTAAAAAATTCTTTAAGGGATTCTTTAGTTGCCTTTTTATTTGTAGAAAAGGAATATCCATAACGGACTACTAAAAAAATCAGCTTCTCATAAAAGTCAGGGTTGATTTTTTCTTAACTGACATGTAGAGACAAAAATATCTCTCAGTTTGAGAGTGACAGAGATGTCAACTTTTAGAAGAAGAACCAGCAGTACAGCAGAAAGGGGACCAAAAAAAGGAGTTATGCTCAAAAGTATATTTGAAGAGTGGTAGGTGTCAAATGCGTACCTCAACCATCCATTCATATATTAAATAAATGACCTAGTTTAAATGTATTAGATTCCTTGAGGACATCTTGAAGGCTAAGTGAGACCCTACAATGTGGATTTTACAAGTCTAATGTACTTAACTTGCTTTTTGTTCACCCTTAGTGCAACAACTGAGAAAAGATCAAGTGAAAACACAAGAAAATATTCATCTCCAAGTAGGATGAGAAATTTTATCAGAACTGATATGGTTAGAACTTGGACATTCAAATTTTAGCCTGAAAAATGTGAATAAATGAATTTCTAGTATTTATTTATATATTCTTTTATATTTTGTTATGAAATTATAAGAAGATGATCACAATAGTGCTCAACTCAACTCAGCATCAATATACATATCTTCAGAATCTAGAAATCTAGCTATTGAACTTTCATGAAACTCGGTTATTTTCATTCACCTCAAGTTACTTCATGGAAGATTTCTCCTTATCCAGGGATGTAGATTATAGATGCTTCTTTTCTCATATAAAAATTAATTTGAAATAAATTAACTTGAATGATCAGTATCAGGACTGAAATTCCTTATAGAATCAGTGGGTGATGATAATTATGTTATTAGAAAGTGAGCTTTCTTGTCCAATATAATTCTCCTCACATTCCTACAAATTTATAATTAAAACATTTTCCAAAATCTTTTATTTAACCAAATGCTATCTCAAAATCTATTTATAGATAATACAATCAAGATTACAGTTACTGTTATTTCTTTGTTGTGCTTTACTCCTATTATTTTTGTAATTATTTTATAATTATAAATAATATTTTATAATTAAGTTTTTTTTTTTTTGGTTTTTGGGCCACACCCAGTGACTCTCAGGGGTTACTCCTGGCTATGAGCTCAGAAGTCGCCCCTGGCCTGGGGAACCATATGGGAACCGGGGGATCGAACCGTGGTCCGTCCAAGGCTAGCGCGGTAAGGCAGGCACCTTACCTGCAGCGCCACCACCCGGCCCCCTTATAATTAAGTATTTAAGGCTAAATACTAGACTATACATAAGAAAAGAAATATCCCACACTTAGCTTATATTTCTATAAATGAATATACCGAGCCTTGCAAGATTGGTGCCTCATAAGGAATGAGGTAGATGCTTGAGAGGACAAGTGATAGCTAAGATAGATTTCTGAGACATAGAGGCATTTATTAAGCAACATAGGGATGTCTGGGGGGAATAACACAGTAGAAAATAAGGGTTCTTTAATTGATGCTAAATTTTTTTTTGTTTTGTTTTTGGGTCACACCCGGCAGTGCTCAGGGGTTACTCCTGGCTCCATGCTCAGAAATTGCTCCTGGCAGGCACGGGGGACCATATGGGGCACCGGGATTCGAACGGATGACCTTTTGCATAAAAGGCAAATGCCTTACCTCCATGCTATCTCCCGGACCCCGATACTAAATTATTAATTAGACAATTGTAATTTGGCATAAAGAAAATTATAACCTCAAATTAATTGAATTATAACATATATAAGGCACCTTATTTCCATTTATTAGAAATACTGAAAATTTCTTTGTATAAATTTTAAAAACTGTTTTATTTCAGTTTTAAAGAATATTAGGTCATAAAATAATTTCAGAAGCATTACTTTTTGGTTACATAATTTTTCATGCTACAAAAACATAATTTATTTTTCTATTTCCTTATGTTTGAACATTTATATTATTTTATCACTTTCTAGGCATTATAAATAATACAGAAATGCTATCATTACACATAAATCTTCAGGTGCATTTTTGATTATTTTTGGGGAGATAAATCTGCAGAAATATGATTACAGAGTCACAAGAAAGGCTATTTTGAAAGCTTTTGAGATATATATATATATATATATATATATATATATATTACTTTGATTCATGAGTTGTAAATCATATACTCTTTCCTATCTTTCAATCAGTCTAAGTTTATTGTCATAAAACATAATGGAAAATCTTTTTAGGTATTCAAAAAATATAGTTAGGGTCCCTTATTCTAAAGTTCTTTTTTGTTTGTTTGTTTGTTTGTTTGTTTGTTTTTTTCTTGGGGCCACACCCAGCCGCACTCAGGGGTTTGTCCTAGCTCTGTGCTCAGAAATTGTTCCTGGCAAGATTGGGAGACCATATGCTAGAGCTCAAATCTAGGTTAGCCATGTGAAAGGCAAACACCCTACCTGCTGTGCTCTCCCTCTGGCCTCATATTCTTTTTGTTTTGTTTTTTGGGGGGGCCACACCCATTTGATGCTCAGGAGTTATTCCTGGCTAAGCTCTCTGAAATTACCCCTGGCTTGGGGGGACCATTTGGGACACTGGGGGATTGAACTTCGGTCCTTCCTTGGCTAGCGCTTGCAAGGCAGACACCTTACCTCTATCGCCACCTCTCCAGCCTCTCATATTCTTAAGGACTTTATATTCAGTGGGAAGACTTCAGTATATTGTAGTAAACGGTAAGATGGTAGCGATATTTTCTCTCTCTTTTTTTTGCAATGACCCTCACTTTCTTATAACTATTCTGAACCTCAGTAATATGGCCACCCTTTTCTTTATTGCCTTCTACATTTTTAATTTTTAATTTATTAATTAATTTTATGTTTTTATTAATATTTTTATTTAAGCACCATGGTTACAAACACGTTTGTATTTGGGTTTCAGTCATAAAAAGTACAGCCCCTCACCAATGCCATTTCCCACCACCAATGCCTCCATCTCTCTCTTCTCACAGCTGTAGCCTGTCATCCTCTTAGTACAGCTCTTGATCTATCCCACAACTTCTGATTATTTGTGTCTTCATTTTAATTTGTTTCCAGTAATATTTTAATTTCTTCTTTGATTTAATCTCTAACCCACTATTGTTCAGTAGTGAACTGTTTAATTTCTAAATGTTAAAGTTTTTCCTTGTGTCTCTTTGTAGTTGTATGTATTGTGGCAGTTTTTCCACTATGTATCTTTGTAGTTCAATATATTGTGATCTGAGAAGGTAGTTCATACAATTTCTACCCTCTTGATTTATGGGGGTATGTTTCTTGGGTCAGCATGTGGTCTATCCTAGAATGACAAATGTGCACTGGAGAAGAATGTCTATCTAGTTTTCTGGGGTTGGAGTGCCATATATACATACATATATATATACACACACATATACATACACACACACACACACACACACACACATATATATATATACACACATACACATGAGGCCATTTTCTTCAATATTTCCTTTCAGAGCTATTATGTTCTTGTTGCCTTTAAAAATGGTTCACATAGGCCTGGTTGCCTTGTCCCAGAGCAGGTAGGGAAGCCCACCCACCTGCGCCGAGCCTGCCAACGGACCCAGCAAGTCCCTGCCTGGTCGCCTTCCCCAGGGCAGGTAGGGAAGCCCACCCACCCTTGCTGAGCCCGCCAATGGACCCAGCAAGTCCCTGCCTGGTTGCCTTGTCCCAAGGCAGGTAGGGAAGCCCACCCACCGAGTTCGCCAA
>PVKC010045052.1:0-11478 GCA_004027635.1 Crocidura indochinensis | reverse complement strand
GTAGTAAAATTATAAGTGGTTTTTATAACCTATAACTAAATACAGACTGTAAGTATGATTAATTTTTTTAATATTCTTAGTGTTTCAAGACTATTATATTAATAAGGCCATCATGCATCACTGTTATATTCTAACAGGACTATTAGTCTCTGTACCAGGTTAGTGTAATTACAGCCTAATGGTTTACACCATTAAAAAAAGTACTAAATATTTTACTAAAGTGAGTACAGTATATAAAAATTAATGTAAATGGCTCCAGGGTTGCAACAATAGAATCAATGATGAAAAAATATTCTTTCATTTTAAATAAGAATACAAAGGTGCCAGGAGGTATTTTTAAAATGTTCTGAAATGAAATATAAAAATAAAGGGTTTAAAATAAAAACATTTTCTCACATTTTGGCCCTGATTGCAAAGAAATCATTTTATTAAAAAGCAAAATTTATAAAGTTTAGAAAGCTCGTAAAACTATACATTCAGAGCTTTTTCCCCTATATGTGGTTATGAGAAATCATTTGTAGCAAATTATATCAAAAATTCTCATGTACTGGTAAAATAAACCATTCAATATATGCCTGACAGACCACAATATTGATCAACTTTTAATGATCATTTTATAGATTTAAATATAAAATAACAATTTGGGAAAATGCAGTTTCGTCAATTGGACAATATGAAAGGAAAGAAATCTGGGAAGGAAAAAACTTGTTGTGGAACACAAAAAGGCCAATAAGTTATCTCATAATAAATATTCTAGGGACTGGAGCGGTAACGCTCCAGTTTAGCTGAACTAGGATGGACCATGGTTTGATCCCCCAGCATCCCATATGCTCCCCCAAGCCTGGAGCGATTTCTGAGCTCAGGGCCTGATGAAATTACCCTTGAGCATCACTGGATGTGGCCCCAAAACCAACCAAACAAATAAAATAAATAAACATTCTAATTTTCAAATATAACCTTCACAATGGCAAAATATATGCTTAATGTTCATTGTACATGAATCCAAGTAGCTAAATACTGAAAGCTCCAAAATAGAAATCTTTTTCCCACACAAGAAAATTCCATCCTTAACATCAGTTTTCTGCTTACTAAGATCATAATTTTAGGTGTCAATTTGACTGATCTATAATGATACTGAAATGAAACATCTACAGTTTTATCTTCAACAGTGCTTTCAGACTAGCATTTTAATTGGTGGATTAAGTACTTGGCCATATTCCTATCTGTTGAGGGTGTGAATAGAACAAAAATAGTGGAAGGATGATTTCATACAGTTTTGTCTCCTACCATTCAACTAAGAAATTTGCACATCTGTCTTCTCCTAACATTGAACTGGTCCTGGGATTTATACACCAACTCCCACAGTTCTCAAGCTTGTCAGATTGAATTAAACTCACTACATTCTTAAATCGCCACTCACAGACAGCAAATTGTAGGGTTGGGGGGGTTTCAATCTCATAATAGAGGAAGCCAATTCCTTACCATGATTCTTTCAGAAAAGACAGAGAGAGACAGAAACAGAGAGAGACAGAGACAGAAAGAGAAGTAGATTCTATTGATTGATTCCATTTCTCTGGAGATTCTTGAGTAATAGTAGCTCATCTTATTGGAAATCTTGTTCTCATTTATTTTGCAGAATTTAACAAAGTCACTTTAATATATTAACTTACAACTGCTCCACCTGTATGCTTTAGGGAAAGCTTCAAATAATGAACCATCTTTAATCAAGGTGATCATTTTTGATGTGTTTTTGTGGATCACAAATGTTCCCATAGTGTGGTTGTAAATCAGAAATTACACACCTCTTTTTTATTTGATTTTTAAAAATACATCCATATTGTTCTTTTGACAAACGGTCTAGTCACATTGCTTTTTTAATATAAAATATTTTTATTTAAGCACCATGATTTTAGAAATTACACACTTCAATTGTTTTTTTTTTTTGCATTTATTTCAATTGCTAAATCTCTCTACAGTGACCACTGGTTCTCAACAGGCAATCTATTTATTGTAGCATGAACAGGAAGTTAAAGCTGTCCCCTAAATGACTGTTTCAGCCTTCAATACAGAGACGGAAGGAAAATTCTAGTCTATAATCTCCCAATCAACTCCTCTCCTAGATCCATGGAGAATAGTATCATGTAGCTAAGTTTCTCTCTAAGAGCTTGAAGGAACACATTGTTCAACAACAAAAAATTTCTTCTTAAGAAAGTGCAGACAGCAGAGAAACTCTTGTTTTTTTCTTTTAAATCTGGTAAGAAAAGTATGATCCAGTTTGCAGTTTCTAACTGTAGCAATGATTTGGGATAATAGGAAAAATAAAACCCAGTGAATTTCCACTTCTTTTGTGTTCTTTTCTCTGCCCTCATCCTATTGAGAAGAACCTAGAGAATTCCTCTGTCTGGTTGAGACCCTAGTTCAGAGAGCATAGAGGGGTACACCTCTTCTGACAATTTAAAGAGTATAAAAATGATTCTAGTTGAGATTTAATCTTCCTTTACTCTAATGGCTCACAACTTATTTTTTCCCTAGAATCAGAAAACCAAAACTAACTCTGAGACATGCTTTCTTATCAGTAATGCTCAGGATATATGTAAATGTTTGTTTTTTTTTTTACAAAATATGTATGCATCTGAATATATTGAGTATTTTATTATTTAAGAAAAAATAGGTGGGGTGATGATAGTTTAGTGATTTACTTAACAGTTGGACAGGGCTTAGGAACTGGAGGCTTGTGAGACCATTTAATATCTAGCTCTATGCATTAATTTCTCTTCAAAACATAGAAATATTTTTTTGCTTTTGCTTTTGGGGCCACATACAGTGATGTTCAGAGATGTCTCCTGGCGATCCTCAGGGGATCATAGGTGGAGTCAGTAGGTCAGAGCAACAGCACTGCTGTAGGGCCTTTGCCTTGCACGCGGCTGATCCAGTATAACCCTTGGTTCAATCCCTGGAATCCCATTTGTTCCCCTACACCAGGAGCGATTTCTGAGCATATAGCCAAGAGTAACCCCTAAGCATCACCAGGTGTAGCTCAAACAAACAAACAAACAAAAATGTAGAGTCAGACATTGAACTGGAGTTGGCTGCATGTAACACAAGTACCCTACATGGAGTACTATTGCTCTAATCTCTAAACTTTCAGATTCTATGATCACCCCTTATGCCCAAGTGCAATTCCAGTAGCTGTGCTCTTTGGAATCCTCAGTACTACAAAAGAGAGAGGTCACTGGGTGCACCATATCCAACCATGCATGAAAACCTCACTAAAGTATGTGATCCCTGGGTACACAACAGAAAATTGTGCACAAACTCTGACCTTTGCAACAAATGTAACGGAAAGGAAAGGGAATAAATAAAGTAAAAATAGATAAATGCAAAAACAAATAAAGTGACCTATGTAAAACTAGTTTTATTATAACGGAACTGTGATTTCAAAGGATAATTTAGAGTTTTGTTGTTGTTTTTCATTCACATGAATTATAAGAACTATATTCTGGTCAATTTTCTGTCACCTTTTATCTCCAGCATATCTCCATATGTTCTCCCTATGTATCCTCATATGCATCTTGACATGTTCTATTGTATATCCAGCATGTTATTCCTTTGCTCTTGCTAAGAAAAGTGACTGGGAGCAGAACATGAAATCCTCGCAAACCAAATGGGGTGCACTTCATCACTGAGCAGTAGCCACACAAGACCAATGTACACTGATCAGACCTTTTTTTATGGAAGTTACCTTACACCCAGTGGTGTCAGAGATCACTCATGGTGGTACTTGGGGGACCATATGATTTGCCAAGGATCAAACCTGGGTCTTCTCTAGGTGAGACAAATATTTTTCCTGCTATACTCTCAGTCTGGCCTTTAATCAGATTTTAAAGAAACCCATAAAGTTGAATAGGGAAAGGTATTTATAAACACCTGAACCTTTAAAACCAAATCTTGAGAGCAATAATTTAATTTCCAGCAACTGTAGCTTTTTCACAGGTGTAATAAGAATGTTTACCTCCATTGAACTAATTTGTTCTAAATTGAGAAAACACTTAGGAACTGGAAAAACATAAAAACAAAACAGAAGTTTCTATTTTCCCAGAACAGAAATAAAAAAAGAATAAAAGAAGTCTACACCATGTAATGTAATATTTCAACTTTTTCTCTATTGGCCTGAATGGATGATACCTATTTTATTTGTTTTGCTCAAAAAGCACAATTCTCAGAAATGACTAAGATAATAAATATGCAGGTGAGGAACTAATTAAATATGTCACTTGCAGACCAAAAACACCCCACAAATATACACATAATATATAATATGTTATTTGGGGCTAAATATGTATTTTTGTGTGACTTATTTGGGAAATTACTGTCTTAACAGAGAAGGAAGGACTCTAATTAAGAGGTAAGTCTTAATTTTTCTTTAAAAAATTTTAAGTGTGTGCTTTAATTGATTTTAATATCATATAATGTATCAAAGTAGTATTAAATATGATAATGCTTATCTTCTGAGTAAACACCCACCCATACTCCTCCCCACATATTCCTTCCACCCTCCACAAGCATAGCATCTAAGCAACTACCTGACACATAGAAAATTTACTGGAGAGGGCTTTGTATAAGAGCTACTTTTTAAAGAGTATTTCCTGTGCCTAATGATTGAAATTTAAATTTAAATAAAATCTGCTCATATTTTGCTCCCCCCATTCCTAGGATATTTTTCCTAGTGCCAAATAACCCAAATCTCTTTCACTTTTCCCTCAAAGGACCCATTTCCTAAACTAATCATTTTCAGTCACTCTCTTTTGAGCTCTCTCCAAGTTTTCTACATCTTGCTTTAAACAAAGGGACTTAAATTGGACCCGGTTTTCCCATAAAATTCTGATGAACGCTGATGATAGAAGGAGCCATTCTTTCCTGGTTGTTCCTTCACATAGAAGAAAATAGTCTTGATCTCTTATGAACTTCCTTAACCACTAGAAGCTAATGCCACGGGTTCAATTATTGCACGAGGGGGCACAGTCCTTAATTTCCTTCCTCTCCATTTGAACTCCTTAGTCATAGAAAGAGTCAGGGTGACAATTTCTCAAGCCACCCCGATCTGGAGAGCTTTCTGAAAGGCTCTTTAATTGCCTTTTGAAATATTAAAATGCAGCTATTATGTGCAAGAGGTTAAATATGATCCCAACCTATGTGTGGGATAGTGAGTCTTTAATTATAGGTTTAACTGATTTCAGAACCCAGTCCTAGCAAATTTCTTTTAATGTGTTCCAAGTATTAGAAAAATAATACGGAAAATCCTCAAATCTGAGAGCAAGAACTACAATTCTCTACAGAGAATATGTCTGCTGTTGTGGTGGATGCTCAGGCCTACTGTGAACCGGAACAGGAAGTAACACACCAGAAGACCCTGCAAGGAGGTCACACACCTTATTTCTGGTGCCATCCAGTGGCTTTGCCATATGAGGCAACAGGGACAGGTTCTAAGTTTGCAATCATCTGTCTTATTGGCGAATCAATCCTTCAAATGGGGATATAGTTGAACAGTTGTAAGCATGACTTTTATTTTTTGCATGTGTAAGGCTCTGGGTTCTATTCCAGCACTGGGAAAAAGAAAACAAAAAAAAAAAAAAGAAGAAGAAGAATTGTCCAAATATATGCACACTAGTGGCAACAAATTAAGGGTTATCTTTAAACCTGGCTATGTTAATTCACTGACATGTAAGTGTGTATATATATGGTGGTCATTACACTTAATAGATGTATGAGAACAATAAAAAGGTAATATTATTTAAATGTGAAGACGAATAAAATTGATACTTTAATGTGCCTTATTTAAGCAAAAAATGGAGTTTTATCATTCACTGGCTTTGCTTCTCTGTGCTTTATAAACATATTTTTGAAAATATTTTTATGAAATAATTGTAAAAGGTATTAATCAAAAAAAACAAGCATATCCATTACCACTTAGTGTCAGAGAAAAAATTATCAGTCACTTAATTTCATATATAACCAAGGTTTTGACTCATTAGAATTTACTTTATGCTTCATTGCGCATGTACCTGAATATATATAAATGCTCATTTTATTGAGACAATTTAATATAAATAAGATGATGACTAATTCCATTTTAAAGAAGCTCACTATAATTTGTTTTTATTAAAAGTTAATTCAAAATCTCTATAAACATTTATCTTCTTTTTTAATAAAGTGTTACTGATACTTGAAAAACTTTCGCTCTTTTTTAATATAGAACAGTAATAGCAGATAAATTTTCAGGTTCCAAGGTTCCCTAAATGAAAGAAAGAAGTGTAGCAGGGATTTATGAAAAATCTATCTAGTTTTATCTCCAGTATCAGTGCAGTGATGTTCATTTTATTAAAAAAAAGGGATAAGCATCATTCTTCAAATTTTTATCTCTCACTTAATTCTTTAGTAAATTATGTTGTGTGTGTGTGTGTGTGTGTGTGTGTTTTAAATCCCCAAACTTCTTGAATCCAGAAATCTTTGTTGTCATTATCTGCAGTTGATGGAATTAATGACTCATGATAGAGACAAAAGAAACTTTCAATTTCTCTGGTTTACTATTCTTTCTGATTTATGAGTCACTGAATTACAGCTATTGCCAGAAGCCTGCCCCTTTATTGCTATTCTTCCATCTACCCATCTTTTCAGTTGCCTTCCTCTAATTTTTTTTACTCTTCAAACCCATTCTCTTACAATCCTCTGAAATTCCTTTTGTTAAATGATTTCTATCCACATGTTAATAAACTGCTTTTTTTCTTTTTACAGTGTCAGACATTCAAATATGCATGACATGTGCTCTATCATTGAGTCATATATCCAGATTTCCAATAACACACTTTTCCCGAGTTATCAAAGTTTATTTCCTTCGTGGGTATTGAGTTTGGTGTTTAAACCATCTGGATTTTATTTTAGGTTCTGCCACTTTCCTAACTATATAGCCTAAAGAAATTTTGTAATTTATCCCTGCTTTATTTTTCTGATTGGAAAATGAAAAAGAAAGTATCAATAATTACTTGATTGAAAAGTTATATTTAGCAAAATGTTCAATAAATAAATACTAAAAGCAATTAGGATTCAATAATTCTATAATTATAATTACGACTATTCCTTTTATTTTTCTATTGATGGTATAGTGGTTAGCATAGCTGCCTTCCGAAACTTTCCTTCTCATATAAAAAGGAAGATTGGGTATATGTATATTACTATATTTTTAAAGTTATAAGGTTCTGTAAACCACAAAGTAAGACATCTTGTAACTTGTAAATGGCATGGATTAAGAAAATGTAGTTTTCAGGAAGAATAAAAAAGATAGCATAAAATATTGAATTGTAGTTAGATTATTTAAAATTGGTTTAGGAAAAATATATATGGTATTATCAAAATTTTTATTATCATATAAAAATTTTTAATTCAGTTTTGACATTTTCTAGACCGTTGCTGTGGATGATGGATGCTTTCCAAAGTCTTTCTCTTTACATTGTTGCCTTTAAATCCTCAAGTTTTCCTGAATCTAGACTACATGTTTTCTTTAATTTTTTTTAATTTAAGCACCATGATTACAAACATCGTTGAAATTGTGTTTCAGCCATAAAATGCACACATTCCCTTTGCCAGCGCAACTTTCCCAGTCACCAATGTCCTCCATTCGCGCCCCCAATCCCTACACATCCCCTGCCTGTCTTCATGACAGGAATTGTATTTCTCTTTCATTGTCATGGTAGTTGTTTGTGTAGTTATTTCTCTAACTACACCTACCACTCTGTAGTAAGCTTCATATTATGGGCTGGTCCATGCAGCCCTCATCTCTATTGTTTCTGTGTATTATTCCTCTACTGTCTTATTTTTCTTAAATTCCACAAATGAGTGAGACTATTCTGTGTTTATCTCTCTCCCTCTGACTTATTTCACTCAACATAATAGTCTCTATATCCATTCATGTATAGGCAAATTTTTTCTAACAGCTACATTTTTTCTAACGATTGTCTAGTTGTACCACATTTTTTAGCCACTCATCTGTTGTGGGGCATCCGGGTTGTTTCCAGATTTTGGCTATTGTAAAAAAAAAAGTGCTACTATGAACATAGGAGTGCATAGGGCATTATTGTATTGTGATTTTGTGATCCTAAGGTATATCCCAAGGAATGGTAGAGCTGGATCATATGAGAGCTCAATTAGAAGTGTTTTTGAGGCACCTCCATATTGTTTTCCATAAAGGCTGGACTAGAGGGCATTCCCACCAGCAGTGAATGAGAGTTCCTTTCTCTCCACATCCCCACCAGCAGTGGTTATTCTTGTTCTTTGTGATGTGTGCCAGTCTCTGTGTGTGAGATGATACCTCATTGTTATTTTGATTTTCATCTCCCTGACTGTGTCTTTTATGTGTTCAACTTTTTATCCTTTCCTGATGTATTTTCTTTCCTTCTGTCTGCTCAATTATTTTCAGACATGGCTGAAATGAAACATGTTTTTAAATATTTATGTCTTCTCTTAACTCTAGAAATCCTGAGATAATTAGTGTGAGGTGTTACTCAGACACTAGGAATTTTCAAAGCACTCAAGGTAATTTTAATGAGCATTCAAATCTAAGTCCTACTGGATGTACTCTGGTCTCTTCACTCCAGTGTAAATATTCTATTTTTCTCCCTCCACCCCAACCCTGACAAATCTGTGTAGAAGTTAGAAGGAAAGAAATAGAAAGTGTTCATTTCTAGAATTTTCCTTTGGGGGAAGCAAAGAGAAATATACTCTGGTTATTTATTCATTTGAGATTTTAGTTGCTGTTATGCTTTTCTTCTCTTCTTTGCTCCCTAAGGACTTAGGTTGTATCTTCACATAACTTTACAAACTCTTTCCATTGGCTGAAACTCTCACACAAACTATTTATTTGTGCAAGCATTGTTTGGATTCCCTTAGGGACCTTATTCCAAGTGTCTCCATGAGTGAGTGACCTACATTCATAATGATGCCTGGAGTTTTTTTTTTAACTCTGTATTATATGTAAGGTGAAATTATAATTTTTGAAAATTGGCCAAGGTGCAAGGTTGAATACTCAAGCTTGTGAGAGGTCAGGCTCACTAGTTGCTGCCTCCCACTTACAATATGCATAGCACTGAATGTCATCTGTAAAGCAAGGTTGATGACTTTTTATCTACAACACTCTTGCACAGTAGAGGTAAATTAATTCAACACTTGGTGTCTTTTTCAGTTTTATTATGCATTTACTTTGTCTTCCATAAAATGTTTCACTGCAGACTTAGAATGGCATTTACTATAAATTCACAGGCTTAATTTGCATCAGGTAAACTTTTTTTAAAAAAAATCTTTTTTGCACAGGACTACAGTGCTATAATTTTCTAACACATTTCTTGAGGAGAATATGGACACCAAATGGATCCTGTGCTATTTTAGTTGCTAAGCATCAGAACAGAGCCAGCTTGGGGATTCAGGGAAATGGCATGAAGTTCTAGAAACATCTGTGTCATGCTGCCATAACACCCTTCTCACTACTTACCATCTTTATATACTTCCTCATCTTCCAGGAAATGTTAAGCATGCAGGTCTGACTTAATTACTTTCCTCAAATGTCGCCTTTTTGAAGAGGTCTCTTGTGAATGTTTATTTGAAACAAATACAGCTTTGATTTAATCTCTTTTTTACCTACTTCATCTTACCTTAGTGCATACAATTTAATAATTCCTTCCTTTGAACATAAGGTCCTAGAGAAAAGGCTTATTTGAGGTCCTCAGCCATTCATCACTGATAGTGGTTGTATCCTAACTTTGGAATGATGCCTAGTGCATAATAAGCTCAATTTAAAAAAAACACACTTTTGAATTATAAATGTGGTTCTCCCACAGCCTGAGTACCTGCATTTTTATTTAAATCATGTCCATTCCCAACAATGCCAGGGACTCCAAATCCACACCTGCCCAGCTTTTCTTTCTGTTTTAAAATGTTAAAGATTTTATTGTAGTTTAGGTAACATGGTTACAATAATATAAATGTTTACAGTTTTGGTGTATAAAACTTCTATACCCACACTATCTTCAAAGTGCCCAGACCCTCCATGATTACCTTATGTCACTTCTAGTCCTTCTTTTTCTTTTTTCATTACCACACTTCAGTTTTAATAATACCAATTTTGTAATCCAAGAACAAGGGTGCATAGTGTCTATGTTCTTGTTTATATTTCAATTATAATGTGGATTGATTGGTTTAATTTAATATTTGTTCTCTGACATATTTCACCTAACATGATGCCCTATAGTACTAAGTTGCAGCAAACTGCAAATTTCCATCTATTTTAGAATTCCCATATGAATTAGAGATTCTACTTCTCATTATTTATTTCCAAATGACACACATACCAATTTGAGAAGATATGCTCATAACTACCTTCATTGCAATAGTACAATAGCCTGGATATAGATGTAACTACATTTGGTGGTAGATGATGAGGTGTGTTTGGAAAATAAATTATAGTATGTATTTGTTTTGTCTTATATACACTCAAGTTCAATATTTATTACTCCCATTTGGGTAATTTTTCCTTCTACCCTTTTCTGAGAAACACCTGAAGTGATCTCTGAAAAGATAGCCAGGATATAGTCTTACCTATGCCAGCTATTTCACAAGAAGAAAGAGGAACAAGAAGAAGCAGGAGGAGGAAAAGGAAGAGGAGGAGAAGGTGGAGAAGAAGGAGGAGAAGAAAAAGAAGTAGGAGGAAGATGAGGAGGAGGAGGATAAGGAGGAGGAGGAGAAGAAAATGTAGGAGAAGGAGGAGGAGGAGAGGAGAAGGTGGAGGAGGATGAGAAGGAGAAGGAGAAGGAAAAGGAGAAGAAGAGGAGGAGGAGGAGAAAAGGAGGAGAAGGAGGAGGAGAACAAGAGGAGGAGTAGTAGAAGAAGAGGAGGAGGAGGAGAAGAAAAAGGAGTATGAGAAAAAAGGAGGGGAGATAGAGGAATGAGAAGAAGAGGAGGAGGAGGAAGAGGAGAAGGAGAGAAGGAGGAGAACGATGAGAATAAGAAGGAAGAGGAGGAAGAGGAGGAGAAGGAGAAAGAGTAAGAATAATAAAATGAAGAAAGAATAAAAGAAGAGAATAAAAGTAGAAGAGAAGCAAAGAAAGAAGGAGGAGAAAGAGGAAGAGAAGGAGGACGAGAAGAAGAAAAGGAGAAGGAAGAGAAGGAGAAAGAGAAGGAAGAAGAATAAAAGAAGGAAGAAAAAATAAAAGAAGATAAGAAAATTAGAAGAGAAGAAGAAATAAGAAATGAAGAAGAAGAGCAACAACAAGAACAGGAGAGATAGCATGGAGGTAAGGCGTTTGCCTTTCATGCAAAAGGTCATCGGTTTGAATCCCGGTGCCCCATATGGTCCCCCGTGCCTGCCAGGAGCAATTTCTGAGCATGGAGCCAGGAGTAACCCCTGAGCACTGCCGGGTGTGACCCAAAAACCAA
>PVKC010045051.1:0-11495 GCA_004027635.1 Crocidura indochinensis | reverse complement strand
GTTGTATTAAATAAATAAAGATGATGCTGGATGGAGATGGATGGAGATGGAGGCCTCTGCCTGCTTTCCCAGGCCACGTGGCTCCATCCTCCATTAATCGATGGGTCTGGGGTCCAGGAAAGCGACAGGTAGAAATCTCACTCACAGGCAGGCTTCAGGAAGTAACAGCTTTATTCATACCCTAACCACCACATGTGTGGCCTATATCATAACCAATTAAGCATTCAGCTATTCTTAGCTAGCCCTGCATCTTAACTTCTTTCAGCCATCTTTCCTCTGACCTCCAAGCTGGCAAAAGGCCAAAGACTAAAGAGCCCCTCTCCTCTGGGTCAGAGCCCTTAAGTACCTTTCCCAGATCCCTCCCAGGAAATGGGCAGGGTCTGCAGGTAAAGTTACAGGTCATATCCGCCCAAGACTCCTCCCATAAATAGGTGGGTCTCAGGTAGATTAACTTAAATCCAGGGTGGGGTTACACGTTATGAAATATGATTTTTCAGCCCAGAGATCAACCCTTATGTATAAAGAGAAAACTGACTTTCTCCTCATTTTTTAAAAGCATATATTGTTAATAATAATGTTTCAGGAACATAGTGTTCCAGCACCCGATTCCAGTGTCAGTAGCCTCCCACCGATGTCTCATCTCTCTACCTAACTCAGTTCTGTAAATCAACTTTCCAGATCTGTTGCCGCTGAATAATTGTTTTTCCCTTACTGTGTTTCTTTATCTCCCATAGAGGAGAGAGATTATTCTACATCTGTCCCTCTCCCTCTAATTGACTTCACTTAGCATAATATATTCCAGTTTTATCCACACAGTGGCAAATGACAGGATTTCATTTTTTTTTTTTAGATAGCTGATTCTTAGCAGGCTGTTTGCATAGGTCGGACATGGATTCCTATGAAGGAAATTGAGGCACTCCCCAGACACAGATCATGGGTACTTATGTCAACATAAAGCAGGGCCCCTACCCTGAAGTCCAGAGTGGATGTAGGGTGATGACGTGGCTTTGTGCATCTGATCTGTTTTGTTGCTCCATCGATGCAGTGACAGTGAGCTTTAACTAATTACACCTCACATCACCCCCAGGAGAGAGGTAATGATTATAGACGTGCTTGACTGAAGTAACTCAGAATGTCTTAATAATCACTTAATAGAATCTTATCATGAGAAGCAAATTGCATTAAATGGGCAAATGAAGTTGACTGTGAGAAGCAGAGTTAGGAAATAAAATGCTATGGGGGGTTTTGTGCAGGAAAATCCAATTAGCACCTTTTTCAAAGAGTTGGCCCTGTGCCTATGGCAGGGTGATGCCCTGAATAAATACTTTCTCGATTGATGTAGGCGAAGTCACAGGTGAAAATGAAGGCTGGGAATGGCTCTGTGGGCAGTGGGAAACCATCAACACCACAATTCCATTTACAAGTCAATGGTAAGGTGTTTTGATTATGACATTTCAGTGACAAACTTTACGATAAGAAAATTCTTTGGAAAATTGTTATGATTTTTCTTTTGTCTTTCCTAGTGCCAGAAATCAAACCCCGGGGATTCACACATGCAAGGCAAGTTCAAGAGCCAGAGAGCATACTGTAAGAGTTGGGATTCTTAGTAGCACAAGACCCCACCCTCAACACACATGAGTGACCCCTGAGCACCCTGCTGAGAATAGACTCTAGACACTGCTGGGTGTGGCTACAAAAAGTATTGGAAGTGGGCAGGGATGGGATCTAGGTCCTCTGTGTGTCAGGTGAGGACTCAGGTCCTTCTCAGACCTACTGCTTTTTTTTTTTTTTTTTTGGTTTTTTTGGGTCACACCCGGCAGTGCTCAGGGGTTACTCCTGGCTCCATGCTCAGATATTGCTCCTGGCAGGCACGGGGACCATATGGGGCACCGGGATTCGAACCGATGACCTTTTTGCATGAAAGGCAAATGCCTTACCTCCATGCTATCTCCCGGGCCCCCCTACTGCCTTTCTTACTGCAAAACCATCTCCTCTCTTAAGAGTTTATAGCCTCTAGTACCAGCTCTGGTCTGTCTAACCAGATCTCTGAGTCCCAATCTTGCCCATTCATGGCCTCTCAAGAAAGTAGCTCTGATTGCCTCTAGAGCTCTAGGAAACATTCCCTCCCCCAATAAAAATGAAAGTCTACCAAAGTTCCAAGTCCTTTCCCTTAAGAATACTCTCCCAGGGGGCCGGGCGGTGGCGCTGGAGGTAAGGTGCCTGCGCTAACCTAGGACGGACCGCAGTTTGATTCCCCAGGTTCCCCATATGGTCCCCCGTGCCTGCCAGGAGTGACTTCTGAGCGAATAGCCATGAGTAACCCCTGAGTGTCACCGGGTGTGGCCCAAAAACCAAAAAAAAAAAAAAAAAAAAAAAAGAATACTCTCCCAGCAATTCTTCTTGCCAAAGAGAGTGACAAGCCCAATTTGAAGAAAACTAGATCTAAGCCTTCCCCCAAAGTTTTCATGCTCTTCCTGTCCCCCAAAGTTGACTGCCTTCCTGTACTTCTTTTTCCTCCTTCAAAAAACGTGTCCTTGCTTTACTATTGATCTTCTGCAACAGAAGATCTGTTCCTGTTCTTCAGGAACAGAGGGGAAATTGAAACATAGGTAGGGATCAGGACAGATTTCTTTTCCCAGCAAAGTGCATCACCACAGTTCAGCTTGAGACTCAGGGCTTCTCTACAATCTCCAGATGACATCACATGGCAAAACTCACATCATGAGATTCTTAAGGACACAGATCGTGGTCTTAGAATGATTGCAAGACTTTCTCATCCACACTGCAGGGGCTGGGACAGACTCATGAGGTGGGATCTCCTAGGCATGTCTCTGGCAAAGTGGTATTGGGTGGTGCAGGAGAGCAGGTGCCATCTTCCTGCAGCTGCCCTCATTGCTCTGTGCCTCCTTCTCCCTCCTCACCCAGGACAACAGTCCCTGGGGTATTTGTATCAGATCCACTCTCTTCTGCCCCTCTTCTAAAGGACATGCATTTAGGAAAAGCAACTACCACAACCTTGAAAAACTAAAACAGAAACAATGAGCAATACACATGTCACTTAAAAGAAAGGGCAAGCGACATAGGCAGAGGGGGTTTGGTTTTTGACTTCCTTTTCACGGACTGTTTAATAATGATAAAAAAAAAAACCACCTTAAAAATAAACCAACTATTGTTGTCGGCACCTTCTCCTTCCTGGAAGCTCCTGTTACTAGTCATGTCATCAGCCTTTCTCCAGTGGTTGCTTGTCTGCAGCCTCACTAAATCCCTTAATTCCCAGGAGGTCCAGAGAGGGGGGAATAGCCAGTCCATTACTGCCTAATGGCTTGTTCCGAGGTTTGCATCCATCACCTCCCTGTGATGGACAGTTCTCAGGATGCATTTTAGACGCCATCTAATAGAACACAGAAAGTCCCGTCTTTTTCAATCTTGTGAGGGTGACTAATGAAGCACACACACACACACACACACACACACACACACACACACAACTAACAGGTGCAAGGGGCCATCAGACCAGCTTCCCTGCCCCAGGAGCAGTCAAAGCAGAAAGGAATATGGAGATGGAGATGAGGTGAGAGCAGCTGAGAAGATTCCAGCATCACCTGGACTTCATTTAGGTCCTGCGGCAGCTTCCTGGCCAGTGCATCCCTGTTCACAGTAGCTTGGCCTTTACGTATTAATGAGTTTCCAAAACCTTAGAAGTACTCTGCTATGGGTCCACAAGGCTTCCCAGATCTGTTATGTCTCTCAGGAACTGCTGACTTTTAATGGCATATCATTTAACAAATTAGAAGGTGAAGCAAAGTATAGACGGTAAATCAAAGCAAAACTTGAAGGGCAAAGTAGTAGCAGGCAGATCTTTCAAAGCGTGCAGATCTGAAACATAAGGTTTCGAGAGATTAGCCCCCCCACCCCCAAAAAAGTTGGGGGAGTTACCATAGCAACTCCCAAAGTCAGCCTAGCTAGCTACCCTCCACAGATTTTCGGATGTCCCTATTTGTAAAAGTAGGGCATGCTTAAGAGCAGGGGTTTTGTTGGTGTTGTTTGGTTTTTTGTTTTGTTTTGTTAAGAATAGAGAAACAAGTTTAGCCAATTAACATTAACTTTTGCCAGGATCAGCCCGCTCAAATCAAGATTTCTGGGAAAGAACAGATACCTGAGGAGAGATGAGTGACCACTTGGTGGCACTGTTGTTCCACTTCTGCGTCCTGCAGTGCCTCTTTCCCCACTTTTGAGAGTGAAAGAAAGTGGAGTTCCCTGGGCAAGAAGGTGTCTCCTGTGAGCCACCCTAACGCCAGTTTAATCCAAAATATTTGTAAGTCCTCTAACACATGCCAGAAGCCATATGGTTCTCTGGGGGTTAGGCTAATGTACAAAAAGAGTTTGGGGAGCTCCAAGTTTAGCAAAAGAGGCAATGAAATGAAACAAAACAATGACACGTTGTGACTGCTGTGTAGAGGATCTGGCTCCTGTACTAGAAAGTAACAGTGGAAAAGGAGTCAGATCTAAATACCCAAGTCGACACCAATAGCATAACTATAACAAGCTAAACACAAAATGGTCCTGTTACACTGTAGATCAGGGGGCTAAGGGTAGAGGCATGGGATGCATGCGGGGAACTATGGTGGAGGGAGGTCAACACTGGTGGTAGGAATGGCCCTGATTCACTATCACCATCTATCTTAAATACAACTGTAAAACACTTGTAATTCATAATTGTCTCAATAAAAATATGTTTTTAAAGGAAAAAAAATAACTGGACAACTGCCGTTGTACAAGTTTGTCTGAGGGGCCCTTCCCCATGAGTTCTTTAGTGAGACCTGAAAGAGGAGAGGGAAGGAATCTTTCTCTCCCATTCCTTCCCCAAAGCTGGGGAAGAGAAAGCCAAGCAAAGACAGGGAAGGTGCCCCCTTTCTTGGCTGGCAGAATTGGAAAGAGGAAGGTAGAGAGGTGGAGCGCATTAGTTTCATAAAACTTAAGGCAATGAGGAACCTTTAAAATGTTTTAGAAGTGAAGAGAGGTTTCTTGACTTACTTCGCTTTCCACACTATGATCATTTTACATTTTGTCCTCTATGCTTTAGACATATAGAGACTTTGAAAGAAAATATTCAGCAATATACCAATTTGATATTCTTTCAGGGATGTATTTTTCTTAATAGACACTATAGAACATAAACCTGAACAAAATCTTTGTAGGAGAAACAGTTTGCCAAGTTTGAGAGATGCACACAAACTATATAGGGAGAGAACCTCAATGACAGAATTAATCAGAAACTGGGTTCATTTTCCCTCCTGGAAGCACCTCTCATATTGCACTGTCACCACCTTGGACCTCTCCTTCACGCTGGCATCCAGAGGTAGGATTTGCCTTATCCATCATCATAACCACTATTATTAGTATGAAATACAGTGGATTCTTATAAGGATAGGAGAATGGAAGGTTAGTGGATGAACATATAAGGTAAAAAGGCACATAAATAGCATTTCTGGGTAACTGCAATTATAAGAAACAAGCATAAGAATGTAGGAAATGGGAGGCAGGGAAGACACATTGTTAGAGCACTTATCTTGCTTGTCATTTGTAAGATTTTGGGTTAAATTTTGGCATAAAGTAAGAGAGAGAAAAAGAAAGAACTAGGCATGGTGGGTCATTCATGAGCATATTGTGCAGAGGCAGAAAGAATGGAAACTATTCTCTTCTTCACTTCTAGCTACTGACTCCTTGCACCCTGCATACAGCCCAGATTTCTAATCTGTGAGTAGTGGACCACCACTGCTGAGAATGCTCTAGTGTCAATAGTTTAACACCACAATTTTCTCATACTTCCCAAGCAGTCATCAGCTCAAAGACACACTTCATTTGTTTTCTGCAGTATTTTTCCAACTGCAGATTACAATTCATTAGTGGACCAGCTCATCAATATAATAGATGTGATCTGCATTTTTAAAAAATGTGAATAGAAGAGAAACAGGGGTTTTAAGAAAAATTAAAGACATTATTTTAATAATGCCCAGAGAAAATATAGATGAGGGCCTATGTATACTATTTCTTGGTTAAGAATAATGCCAGGTGAATTCTTTTCTGTGAGGCTCTAGAGATAAATCCCCTTACCAAAGGGAGAATCCTCTCCTGCCATGGCAGTTTCAGTATTTCATTAAGTTGAGCAGTGTTCCTGTTTAACTGTGAGCTTCTCTATGGCATAGATGTGTGACTACATGGAACAAGTTAATGGATGCTATGAACATCTCCAAGGGCCAACTAAGCATATCACTTTAGTAGGTGCTAGACACCCATTAAGGAAACAGCCTGGATGGTCTTTAGCTTCAGCAAGCTCAAGTCACATTGAGAATTTAGCAAGGCATTATGCCACTCTTTCTTTTAGGTATACAGTCATGAAGACAAATATATATGGAACAAAGAATAAATCTTATCCGTTCCCAAACAAATAAAACCATTCTAGTGGTGTGCAGTTCAACAGTGCAGATTATATCATGTGGTCATGCTCTTTAAATATCCAAATCAACCTCAAGTATTAATGGAGTACAACAACAAAAACAACAACAACAAACCTTCTGCTTTTAGTCAGAGTTCAGTAGAAGGATTTGGAAATGCAGGCACACCTCTAGCAAGTCTATATAGAAATGACTTTAAGCCCCGCTTTTCTATAGCTCTTACACAGCCCTCACAAATTGCAGGTAACTTGCAGCCAGTAAAATTTGAAGGAGAGCAATGATTTTTTTCAGTGTTGGCTGTCACTGGAAGTGGCAACTAAAAAGCTAGTAAAGTGTTGCATATGTAAACATTTCTAATCTTATCATGATTTGGAATTTTTATGTATAAACATTTCTGGACCTACCCTGATCATACCCTGATCAGTGATTGGACCCTACTCTAGGGTGTGACCTGGCATTCTGCCCCTACCCTAGGGTGGTACCTGATTCTAGTGTATAAAACAGAAGTCTGTGGAAGGTTTAAGGGCTTTTTTGTTGGAACTGATGCTGAGACATCGGACCTCAGTTCATTCCACTGAATAGAACTGATATTTCCACAAGTCTGACTCTCCGTGAACTGTTTACCCGCCGATTCACCTCAGAACCGCTGGTTACTAGGTGGTAGCCGCGTTCTCCGAGCTGGAGGGGAGAGACCTCGTCCTCCCTACCTCCGTTAGCGAACCTCTTCTGGGGACAGATTTCTTCAGTAAAGTAGATTTATATAAACAATTAGTCACTTCAAGCTTTCAGATTTCCTGGATTATATTTTAGTGATTCTGAAACTGGCCCCATATAAATTAGGAGCTCAATTCAACTTTAAAATTCATCAAATTCTTATGTAGGAACAATTACCCTTACCCCACAAAGCTTAAGATAAGAACTGGTTGAACTCATTCCTCAGAAATTTTTGGCTTGCCAAAAGGATGGAGTGCCTACTGGTCTGCAGTCCACTCAAAAAAAAAAAGTACTTCCTTGCACATATAAAACATAGCAAGAAAACAAATAAACCCACCCAAAAATGGAAAGAAGGGATGAACAGAAACTTCTTTATATAAGGCAGATAACAAGTAGGTAAATGAAAAAGTATTCTGCATCATTTATCATCAAGGAAATGCAAATCAAAATTACTGAGATAGGGGGTCGGGCGGTGGTGCTGGAGGTAAGGTGCCTGCCTTGCCTGCGCTAACCTAGGATGGACCACGGTTCGGTCCCCCGGTTCCCCATATGGTCCCCCGTGCCTGCCAGGAGCGACTTCTGAGCGAATAGCCAGGAGTAACCCCTGAGCGTCACCGGGTGTGGCCCAAAAACCAAAAAAAAAAAAAATTACTGAGATATCACCTCACTCCAATGAAACTGGCACACATCACAAATAACAAAACCAAACAGGTTAGCATAAATAACCAGTAGTATCCATTTCCCCCTTATTTATGCCAACCTGGTTGGTTTTGTTATTTTTGATGTGTGCCAGTTTCATTGAACTACCTGTTGTGACCTTTTTGGAAAATAATATGAATATTTCTCAAAGAAAAAACTATACTGAGCTTCCATGTGACCTTTTCTTGGCCTCTATTCCAAGGGCCCAAACCTCTATTCTTTTTTTTTCTTTTCTTTTTTTTTTTTTTTGCAAAATGATGTTTTTTGTAGCAGTACTCATCATAGCCAAAATATGAAACAACCCACATATTCAATAACAGATACAGGAATAAATAAACCGTGACATATATACACAATGGAGCACTACTCAGCCATAAGGAAAGATGAAATATGCAATTTTCAGCTACATTGACAGAACTGAAGGAAAGTTAGCAAGAAGAGATGCAGATACCAAATAATCTTTTATGTGTAGGATATAACGAAACATAGTATGGCAATAATAAATGATCAAAACCAGCAGAACCTGTGAATTGGTCTACAGAGCTAACCTTAGTCTGGTGCAGGACAGGGGAGGGAGGGTACATTGAGAGGGTGGTAAAAGTAAGCAGACACTGGGGGAGGGTGTAGTATTTACACATTGTATGTGTGAAATTCCAAACCGTGATGCTCAAATTATAAAATTTTTCAAAAAGTGTTTTCTGACCATAGAAATGCATTACAACACTCAGGATACTTGCCTTGCACATAGCCACCCCAGATTCAATCCACAGCATCCCAGCCCACTCAGGAGTGACCCTTGAGTGCAGAGCCAAAAGTAAGACTTGAGTACTGTTGGATGTGGCTCCAAACCAAAAACAAATAAAACAGAAGTGCTGTGCTATTTTCTTGTGATCATGCAGGCAAATTAATTGCTTTGAGAACGAGTCTATTTTCTCCAATATGCTAGTTTGTTGACAATAAAGCTTTCTTTAAAAAAAAGAAACACCATTTTTTAGTGGACCGAGGTTCTGTGACTTACAATAATGTTAATGATTTCCTGTGTGCTTAACATCAACCCATCACCAGTGTACCCCTCTTCCCAAATCATAAAGAAATTAATTAGAAGGGATATGTTTCATTGCAACCCCTAGTACAATAAAGCTCTTTCTTAACTAGTCACTGAATCTCTTCTTCTATGGGGTCCTTAAATAGCAGTGGAACTTTTGCAGTTATAATTCCAGAGAATCCATCAGTCATTTCTGAATGAGAAGTATGTGAGCTGTTGTGACTGTGGGTGACCCACAATATCTGGGTTGAAACTACTCAATTGGGTCATATGAGGGCTAGAGGACTTGGAAAAATCTTTTCAATTCATCCCGAAACTTATGGTCCCACTATTAGCCAAGGTCACTTTTGCAGAGAATTGGGTGTCCATAGGAAATTCCTATGTATATGTCTGACTACCTATGTTACACACTCTGTAGCAATTCAGACCAGAGATTCTAGGGAAACCTACATCTACATGCATCATATCAGGAAGAATTTGCTTGCCCTGGGTCTCATTGGCTTGCCCATAATGATGCCAAAATGAAAGTATAGACACTGAGCAGAACTGCTCTTTGTGGTGGCAGTCAGGTCTGTAGTCAGAACACCCTCACAAATCTCCTGTCTACTATGTCAGTGACAAAGAGGTTTAGATACAAAATTAAAGCTTAGTAAATCAAAACCAGACAGGCAGAATATAAAGCAACTGGATGCTTGCCAGATATGGTGGGAGTTGACATGTGGATGTTCCTTGAAGTTTTCTTTGAAATCTGCCATTGAAATGGAAGTGTGAATATGCTATCCCAGGAGGTGGTGACTGTGGAGAGAGATTCTAAAAAGCCAGATTGACTTTCATCACTTGGTGAGGAGGGTATGTTCAAATGTGTGTTGTAAACCTATCTGCCCTCATATTTTCCCCTTCTCTTTGCTTTTCAGCAAGCTGAAGACAAATCGGAGCCCTAGAGTGATTGCTGCCTTTGTTTTAAGTATTCTGAGTCCTTCCCAGTATTTCTGATTCTCTGAGAGCTTAATGACCTAAACCATGGTTGCTCTCATGACACATTATGCACAACACAGGGAATCCCCAGGAGCATGACCACACACCCGAGAGAGCTGCCAATTAAACCTAGAGATTCCCACTTCCACAAACACCTAGCACCTAATACCCAACCACAGGTGACTCCAGTTTTTTTTTGGGGGGGGGGGTTTGTTTGTTTTTTTGGGTCATACCCGGCAGCGCTCAGGGATTCCTCCTGACTCTACCCTCACAAATCATTCCTGGCAGGCTTGGGGGACCATATGGGATGCCGGGATTCGAACCACTGTCCTTTGCATGCAAGGCAAATGTCCTATCTCCATGCTATCTCTCTGGCCCCAGGTGACTCGAGTTTTAACTGGCATATGAAAGTTGCCTGCTGGTAAGCTGCGTTGTGGATGTCCCCTGGATTCCCTAGGGGTGGTGGTATGTACATTAAAAACATGGTTGGGGCTGGAGCAATATTACAGAGGTTTGGGCATTTGCCTTGCTCCAGACCTATTCAAGTTTGATCCCTGACATCCCGTATGGTTCCCTAAGTTCAGCAGGAATGATCCCTGAATGCAGAGCCAGGAGTAATCTCTTAGCACTGCCAGGTTGGCCCCAAAACAGAAACAAAACCAAAACATGATGGGTACTCTGGTCCAACAACAAATCAAATAAGGAGAATTGCACAGGAATATGATCCTCACTTTGCAGATTATTTAGCAGAAGACAAGCAACTCATTAAAAAAAATAAAAAACAGCAGGGACTGGAGAGATAGCACAGCAGTGGGGCATTTGCCTTGCAGGAGACCGACTGAGGACAGATGGTGATTTGATACCTGGCATCCCATATGGCCCCCCAGAGCGTGCCAGGAGCAATTTCTGAGTGAAGAGCCAGAAGTAACCCCTGAGCACTGATGGGCCTGACCCCAAAACAAACAAAAATAATAATAAAATAAATAAATAGAATTAAATCAGCAGCAGTTTTTCATTCATCTCTGTAAGAAACCCCAAGGGCACTTAGAATAATAATAAACATGACCATAGGGCCTAGGAGAGACTCAAGTTGCATTTACTATTATAAACTTGGGCACCATGACCAGCCCAGAGCAAACTTCTTGGCTGGCCTTGTAAATAGACTTCTGATATGATAGTTCTGACCTGACAGGTGGAAAAGGAGCCACAGCTAATCTATGAGGTGTGAGACACAGAAGCCAGGTGTGCCCTGGACAGAATCCAGTCTTGTATTCCAGAACTTGCAGTAGAAAATTTCTCTTCGTGGTCAAATAAAGGAACAGACTTTGACATGGCAGTAGAGGAATTTTCCTGGACACAGTACACAGCAGAAACCTGGATGGCACCTTGAAGACCTCTTCCTAATGCGTCTCTGATGTCCCGAGATTCTTTTTGGTCCTGAGAGGGGCCAAAGTAAGAGCAACAGGACAAACCCCTGTGTTCCTTCCAGAAACAAATGCTCTCTTCTCTATGGCTTGGACAGAGGCTTTCCCACTATCAAGGTTACTGACATTATAGAGGAAAATGGACAATTCTGTGAGGCTATAGACCTGAGGAGAAACTCATTC
>PVKC010045050.1:0-11486 GCA_004027635.1 Crocidura indochinensis | reverse complement strand
TTTTAACATTTCCATGTACATGCATATTAGTTTAAGTTAACCTCAAAAATTTAAGTGGGTTTTTTGTAAGGATTAGAGTCAAAGGAGCTCAGTAAAAAACGGTGTTAGAGTGGCAATTGTTGTTTGCATAGGCCCACCAAAATATGAGGGGCATGGAAAGAAATAACCTTGACCTAAATACATAGAGACCCTATCCCTGGAGTTTCCTGGCATAAGACCAACTCTAGGTTCCAGGCAAGCTAGATAGTCCAATCCAATACATTGTAGTGCCAACACACTTTTATTTTTTACACAGTGTCTGTTGTTGTTGTCATGTTTCTGTATCAAAGATCCTTGAATCTGCATATGCTGCATTGAAGTCAGGATGTGGAGCATCCTCCTGCCTCACCTCGTATTTAAAGGGCTATACATGAAGCCCTATCCTGTAAGCAGGTCCTTGTTGTTGTTGATCTTCTCAGTGTTAAGGAAAGATTCTTCTGAGCAGTTCGATGTCTGAGCAGTGGGTGGGTCTTCCGTGATAGAGGATTGCGTCCTGGTGATGTTATAGAGAACTTGGATGTTTCGTAGATGACTTTCATGGTTCAGAGTTGAATGGATAATGCCCTTTCTTCTGAGGCCAGTGCCAGGTCATT
Organism: Crocidura indochinensis; assembly: GCA_004027635.1. Classification (NCBI taxonomy): domain Eukaryota; kingdom Metazoa; phylum Chordata; class Mammalia; order Eulipotyphla; family Soricidae; genus Crocidura; species Crocidura indochinensis. Next base: position 10,854 of record PVKC010045050.1, on the reverse strand, counting down.
ATGTCAGTGTTCAGGGTATAAGGTCCCTTTACACTACATGATTTGTGTGTTCCAATCTCTATTAAATAAGATCTTATTTGTATGTATAGTATTTTCCCATTTTAATGTGCCTATGCAAAAAAGGAACAATGCCACATGGTGTTATTGGCAAACATGGGGAGCACATGAACAAGTCCAACCAACTCAATGACATGGTTCAATCAAAAGCATTAACTAGGGGACTCTATCACCAGAATTGCTCATAGAACAACTCATAAAGAGAAGGAAAAAAGTGGTTAGAATCATCTCTGTCAAGAGAATATTTAGTAAGATTTACAGATGTCAAAGAAAAAACACATAGAATATTTGAAAAAAAAATTCGTGTTCATTGTATGTCTTTTGAAATAGTTCGGGGTTGTTAAACACAATGCATAGTATTGGCCTATGATTAGGATTGTGAAGGACTGAAGTTAAAAAAAGTAATGTGGGCAGTAGCGTTTAGGAGGGTAAGAGTAAAGGAGTAAAATATAACCTTTATACGGGAATGGGAAGGGGCAGAATACAAATAGACATTCTGGATAAACAAATAATAACATAAGGATTGGGAATATTAATATAAGCAGTACGCGCAGGGGTGTTAGCCCCCGTGCGGTTTCTACCCCAGAAGGCCTGGAGGCCGGGGGCTGAAGAGGGGAAAGCTAGGAGCCTATCAAGGCCCCCAGCGCACCCAAGTTAGAGAGCAGGCCTTCCGCATGGGTAGACCCAGCCTGCAACTCAAAACAGGACAGACAGAGAGCCAGAAGACAGGATCCGCCCGGCCCACATCCTACGCCCTTACCACCCCAGAGCTGGGTGAAGGGCGAAGAAAACCTGGGACCCCATCTAGGAGGGGACACCCCCCCACACCCACCTGGTCTGGCCTCCTGGGCTGCCACCCCAGAAGGCCTGGAGGCCGGGGGCCGAAGAGGGGGCAGCTAGGAGCCTATCAAGGCCCCAAGCGCACCCAAGTTAGAGAGCAGGCAGTCCACATGGGTAGACCCAGCCTCCAACTCAAGACAGGATAGATAGAGAACAAAAAGACAGGATAAACCCGGCCCACACCCTACGCCCTTACCACCCCAGAGTTTGTGGAAGGGCGGGGAAAACTTGGGACCCCATCTAGGAGGGGACACCCCCCCAACACCCACCTGGTCTGGCCCCCTGGGCTGCCACCCCAGAAGGCCTGGAGGCGGGGGGCCGAAGAGGGGAAAGCTAGGAGCCTATCAAGGCCCCCAGCGCACCCAAGTTAGAGAGCAGGCCTTCCGCATGGGTAGACCCAGCCTGCAACTCAAGACAGGACAGACAGAGAGCAGGGGTTACTCTTGGCTATGCTCTCAGAAGTCACTCCTGGTGTGTGGCACCATATAGGATACTGGGGGATCAAACCTCAGTTCGTTCTAAGTTAGCAGCTCTACTGCTGCACCACCACTCTGACCACATACCACAACCATCTTAATAACTGCATCTCTGAGTATCTCAATAAAGTGGGTGAGGAAATTAATTATGCAAGGACTACTAAGAGCATCACAAAAAGAAAAAAAAAGTGGCCTAGTCAGGGCACTAATCCAGAATGATTGAGTAAAACATGGTCTCTACTGGGAGGCAGAATCTTTCTGCTCCTGCATACTGGTCTTCACCTGTTGTAGCATTCCTGATGACCTCTGATCTGTTCCCCTTGGGTCATACATATACTCCACCTTGCTTTAAAAACCTTAAGTTCAACCTTAAGTTCTGCAGGTCCACTTCTGTTAAAGAGTTTAGAGAGTGCTCTAGAAATTGGCAAAATCAACAATCTCTGGCAATTCTTGGGGAAATCTGACCTCTTCTACTCCGTGCTTGATGGTGGGGTTTACACTAGGTATAGTGTAATTTCCAGTTGATGTCAATAGCATTAGCTAGTTGAGTTCCTGAAGCTCCTCTTGCCCTTATTCCCCTGGCAGCTTTTCTGCTGACCTTCCTGTTTCACATTTTCCTAGAGATTTCACTATCTTAGAAGCCATTAAGGGAGTGTGGCCAAAGGTCCATCTTCTGTAGCTTATTCAACCTGACAAAGAATTGTAGACTCTTAAAAGCAACCTTAGCTTTTTTTTTTTTTTTTTTGGTTTTTGGTTTTTGAGTCACACCCGGCAGCGCTCAGGGGTTACTCCTGGCTCTATGCTCGGAAGTCGACCTTCTGCATGAAAGGCAAATCCTTACCTCCATGCTATCTCTCTGACCCAGCAACCTTAGCTCTTAATGGGGGCAATTGACTGACTCGGTTTTGCAGTTTAAACATCCAAAAAAAAAAAATCAGATCAATTAGACAGGGGAATATTATTTAAACCGATCAGGCTGAATTAACAATTTTTTAAAACTCTGTATCTGGGGCCGGGAGATAGCATGGAGGTAAGGCGTTTGCCTTTCATGCAAAAGGTCATCGGTTCGAATCCCGGTGCCCCATATGGTCCCCCGTGCCTGCCAGGAGCAATTTCTGAGCATGGAGCCAGGAGTAACCCCTGAGCACTGCCGGGTGTGACCCAAAAACCATAAAACTCTGTATCTATAATAATTCTAAAAGAGAAAGAAAGAAAGAAAGAAAAATGTCCCCAAAAAATCCACTGAAAAGGGCCTGAGAGATAGCAGGAGGTAGGGCGTTTGCCTTGCATGCAGAAGGATGGTGGTTCGAATCCCGGCATCCCATATGGCCCATTGAGTCTGTCAGGAATGATTTCTAAGTGTAGAGCCAGCTAGTAACCCCTGAGCACTGCCGGGTGTACCCCCTCCCCCCAAATCTACTGGAGAGTATGGTGGGTAAAGTGCTTGCCTTACATGTGGCTAACCTAGGTTCAAGCACCAAGAATCCCACGCATATGGTCCCCCAAGCCTTGCCAGGAGTGATCCCAGAATGCTGATATGCTGATTCAGGAATAAGACTTGATCTTGACTGGGGCCCCCCCAAAACAAAAGGGAAAAAATAAAAGAAAGATAAAAAGGTCAATCACCTGGATCTGTTTATGTCTCTTGGAAACTTTTGCCAGAGAAGCAAACAACAGTCTATGCACCCAAGCACCCAACAGCTATAGTTAGCATAAAATTATTTTTCAGGACTGGAAGGCGTATGCCTTGCTCACAGCAACTGGGGTTTAATCCCTGGCCTCCCATATAGTCCCCAAGCCTACCAGGAATAATTTCTGAGCGCAGAGCCAGGAGGAACCCCTGAGCACTGACAGGCATGCCCCCCCCAAAAAAGAGTAAATTCCACCTTCTCTCCACGTAGACTGCCTGATTCTGCTTGGAAATGACCTCCAAGTACAGAGCTGGGAGGAGCCACACACACCCATAGCAGAACAGTGAAGATTCAAGTTTTGGTTTCTCTACACAGGGTTAGTAGGACCATATGCGATACTGGAGATCAGATACCTGGTCAGGTGCATGCAAAGCAAACACCCTATCTGTTGTATGTGTGGTTCCAGATCCTCCATAAATAATACATACCTATGATAAGGTAATGGTACTTTAAATTAATGTTACCTTAATAAATTGAACCATAGGTTATTATTTGTCTGCAATGCCATTCTGAACCTTGCACTTCAGAACCCAAATGTATATTTATAAAACACAATTTAAAAAATATTGACCTATACTTTGAAGATATGGCTCAGCTCTGGCAATGGTAATTACATTTTCTGGTGTAATTCAAAGATTGTGCACCGTATTTCATGGATTTGACCCCCCAAATGAATCATCATAATTAATACAGCCAACTTGACCTCACAGACACTTTGGTTTAACAATGAAGATGCCATGGAGTTTAATTTTGCCAAGATAATGATGTGAAATAGTAAATTAAAATATACAGTTTACAGTATTTACAGTAGAAAAAACCTTTTGGTTTTGGGTATGCTATGTTGTTTTAGGAAGTCCTTTCACAGTTACAAATTTTTTTTTTGTCATCACAAACCTATGCAAGCCATAGAATTATTGGAGATGAGAAATAGAGGTCTAGAGAGGTTGAGCGAGCTATTTAAAGGGATACACTTAATTAGCAGTACAGCTAAGAGCAGAAGCTCAGATCCTACACAGATCTCATGGCTGTATGATGAGCTACACTAGGCTGACTTTTTTAATGTTTCTGAAATAAGGAGATTTGACAATTGGTAGTCCAACATTTTTCATTCTTTAAACCCCTTTGGATTAAAAAAAGAAAGAAAGAAAATAAATATAGGGTAATAAATGAAAAAGAAAAGCCATATGCTCTTCATATCTGTTAAGTCCACTTAGGACCATTATCTATTTATTGACCAATGTTTTAGGAATGAGAGATTTATCTTCTTCCAGGCAAAGGTTTACTTGAGAAATGCAGAATAAATCTCCTAAGGGTGAGGATTATATTCTTAAACATACTCAGAAGACACTCAGTACAACTCTGGCACTAACTTTGGGAATATCTTCTAAAGACAGAGAGTTTGGGGTGCTAACTTCTTGTTAGCAGCATCTGTAATCCCAAACCTAAGCATGAAAACAAATAATAATCTTTTCTGAATCAAAGGTGCCAGATTTCTTGTTGGCTTTTCTGTTTTTGTTAGTTGCTCTGCACTGTCTTAGTGTCTCTGCCCTGAGCTCATAAAAACCCAGGACTTGGAGTACTTACCAAAAAAAAAAAAATGCCTTTGCTTCGTACAAGGTATAGACCCTTGACTTTAGGTTGCATCTTACAGACATGGCAGGAAACAGAACATAGTCAAATGTAACAGAACTTCTCTGGGAAGGTTTTTGTATTGTTTACTCTCTCTGTGATAAGAATACATTATTGGGGGGGGTGTGCAGAGAAATAGCCAGTGGATTGGGTGTATGCCCTCATGATGGAAGTCTGGCACTGTATGGCTCGCTGGGCACAGAGCCAGGAGGAGCCCTCTCTTTGGGAGTGTAACCCCAAAATAGATGAACAAAAAAGAATGTTAGTAATGAAACATTTTATATCATTGCTCATATATGTTATTTTGCGGTGCTAAAGATGGGACTCAGGGCTTCACATATACAAGGCAAATGTGTTGCCACTAAACAAGCTCCCTGGCCCTTCAAATTCTAGACATAAAATTTGATGAAGCATTGATGCTCTGTTTCTTCATACTAAAAGAATACCAGGGAGGTAATCACTGTAACTAGTGGGCCAGAGGTTTGTTATCCGTAATAGAGTCCATAGACATCTACCTGTTAGGTAAGGTGGATACTGCGTGTTAATTCTCATTGTAGTTTGTTGTGAATTAACCAAAAGAGGGAGCCTCCTTAGAGTTCACTGTTACTCATCATATTTTTTTTTTTTTTTGCCCACTCCCGGCAGTGCTCAAGGGTTATTCCTGGCTATCTGCTCAGAAATCGCTCCTGGCAGGCACGGGGAACCATATGGGACACCGGGATTCGAACCAACCACCTTTGGTCCTGGCTAGGCTGCTTACAAGGCAAACGCCTCTGTGCTATCTCTCTGGACCCTCATATTTTATTATCAGTTTATATGGGTATTTCTCCACCATATGAGAGCTCCATAGAAACAGAAACTATTCTCATTCATGTTTGTACCCTCAGTGCCTCAGAGAGAGCCCAGTCTTCAGAATTTGTAGGCATGAAATGAAAGAATATTTAAGTACTCAATATCATTTTGGGGTGTTCTATCCACTTAAGTAATTGAACAGTTTACTGCTAGAAAGGGTCATTATCCTCTGTGAGAACGGGGCTTATTCATTTTTCTTTTGTGGGTAGTGAGTGGGAAGGTAAAAGTAGGAAGTGTTTATTTTAAGAAATGTATCTCTAGTCTCTCTGTAGGCATCTGTGGATTTAGCCTGCTGTTTTCAAATTTGTTACTCGGTATAATTATTGTGTAAGGATGTAAAGAAAATCCCTTTGCTACTAAATGAAATATCTTCATGAGATGGATGTGAGTAAAAGAAATTGAAAACACGTTTTTCTTTTTGTTTCTTTTTATGGCTTTTGGGCTATATTCAGCACTGCTTGGGACTTACTCTTGATTCTGTGCTCAGGGATCAGCCTTTGCAGGATCTAGGTGAAATTAGATCCTTGAGGGATCCTTGCTATATAGATCTTTGCTAGATCCTTGAGGGATCTAGGTGATGCTAGGAATGGAACCACATATAAAGCAAGTGAGTTAACCTCTGTATGTGACAATCCTCAGACTCCTAAAATGTTTTTTCTTATTATTTAAATGAAAAGAAATAATATCACCAATGAAAAATTTCTCATGTGGTCTTTTTACTTCAATTTTTTTTATTTATTTAGAGAAAATACCTCACATTTTGATGGATAATACATTTGTTTGATCATGGTACATTTGTTTCCAGATAAGTGAAAGCAAAGTTATAGAATAAAATGGAATAGAAGAGAAAAAGTATAGTGGCAAGCTCATTTGTGAAGATGATTGTATCTCCAATGAAGTCATTAATACAATGGCAGAAGGTTAGTAAATTTTTGTTGTTAGCTGTCTATTCTGTTAAACCAGTGTGTTCCTATAGGGATGACAGCATCAAGAAAATGAAGTTTTCCATAAATTCAAAGCTACAATACTACACATTTTATGGGCCTATACTCAACTGCAGGGCCTCCTGGAAGAAGACCAATTGGAATATGACAATTGCATTTATGGGTGTGGTTACAGGTGCCAGGCTTTCCTGGAAAAAAGGAAGATATGGGGGAGGATGACAGCACTCGATTCAAAAAGAGCCCTGGTGATATCAGTCCAATGACCAGCAAACCTAAATTGTGGTCAGATTAGTATCCCCGTAGGGAATTATAGAGGGTCAATGATGAGGCAGGGCTATTGAGGGAAAGGTGATTTTGGGTGATGGAGGCAGCAAGCATGGCTTCAGCAGAATGGGGGGTTGGCCCATCCTCTCCTCTCCAGATGACCTGCTTTGTGCTGCTTGGACTGATGTAGCCATAATCTTTCACAGCTCGGTTTTCATCTCATTTGAGCAAAGAGTGAGTCTATCTATGGAGCTGGCTTGGATTGAACATCTCATATAGTCTTGAAATTATAATAATCCCCTCAACTTTTTTTTTCTGTTTTTGGCCCACATCTTGAGACTGCTCTGGTTCTGTACTCAAGAATCACTCCACATAGTGCTCAGGGTATAATGTGAGGAGCTTGGAATCAAATAGAAGCATAAAACCGAAGGCAAAGTAAGGGTCTTAACCCCTGTCTATCTTTCTGTCTCTATAGTAATCTAGTTATATACTAGGTTGGAAGAATGTTTCCAATCTAAAAAAATCAATGGTGAAGAATTCAACATGGGGGGCCCGGAGAGATAGCACAGTGGTGCTTGCCTTCCAAACAGCCGGTCCAGGACCAAAGGTGGTTGGTTCGAATCCTAGTGTCCCATATGGTCCCCTGTGCCTGCCAGGAGCTATTTCTGAGCAGACAGCCAGGAGTAACCCCTGAGCACGGCCGGGTATGGCCCAAAAACAAACAAACAAAAAAAAAGAATTAAATATGGGATCTGTTGTTACCTGAACAGAAATATACATACAATATATATACATATATATACATAAATATGTACACACATACCTATATATTTTATTTTTGCCACATCTTGCAATGCTCAGAGCTTACTCCTGCCTTTGAGCTCAGGTATCACTCCTGTTTGGACTCTGGGACCTTCTGGAGTGCTGGAGATTGAACCTGACTGAGTTACATGGAAGGCAAGAGTCCCTATCTGCTTTATTATCTCTCCCACTACCAGAAATAACATTTTTTTGCCACTGACAGAATGGGAAAAAACATTTGCAAATTTTACACTTGACATTGGGTAACATCCATAATATAGTATACCTAAAGCTCAACAAAAGACCCCTCCTCCATATCCCACAAACAATAAAAGGAGCAAAAAACTGATAATATATGATGATATATTTATATATATATAACTATGTATATTTAAGTTAAATAGATGGTCAGTAAATACCTGAAAGTTCCTCAATACTACTAATTGTTAGTGAAATGTGAAAGACCATGGGAGGTACCATTAGATGGTGCTAGAGCATGCAGAGGGGAGAGAGAGAGAGAGAGAGAGAGAGAGAGAGAGAGAGAGAGAGAGAGAGAGAGAGAGAGAGAGAGAGAGAGAGAGAATGGTGTGTGTGTGTGTGTGTGTGTGTGTGTGTGTGTGTGTGTGTGTGTGTGAGTGTGTGTGTCTGTCTGTGTAAAACTACTGGGAGGAAGTCTTACATATGAGATTTCAGTGCATTCAGCCTTAATGCTGAACCATCACTCTAACAGCCAAGTCAAGGCTAGCAGTAATAGCTCCAGGGTATCTGAGTATCTAGGGGATCCCCCTACCCCCCACCAAATTAAAGAAGTATTGGCAAGGTTGTGGGGAGCTGAGAACTCAGGGCACTGTTTATAGAATGCAAAATTTCCCTGAAAACATTCACTGCAGAGTTAGAGGGTAGACATTAGTTAGCAATTCTCCTTGCTGATGCCTTCACTCAAAGAATGGAAAGCTGGCACTTGCATCATTTTTGTTCGACAATGTTTATAGCAGCATTGTTTACAATAGCCAAAAGAGGAACACAACACAAATGTACCCTCACAGAGGAATAGGTAAACAAAGTTTATATAGACAATGGAATATTAGTCTTAGAAAGGAAGGAAACTTTAATACATGTGACAGCATGGATGAACTTCAAAGACATTATGCTAAGTGAAATAAGCCAAACATAAAAGTACAAATATTGTGCTAATATGTGGTACTTAGAGTAGTCAAATTTATAGGGATGAAGCAGGGAATGGTCTCAGGAAATGATTTACTGGGCTGGAGAACATGCTTGAAGGCCGAGGCCTGAGTTTGATTCCTGTCAACACATGGTCCTCTAAGAATCTTGGGAATGACCCCTGAGCATTGCTGGATATTGCCCGCTTTCAAAAATAAAATAGAATGATGGTGCCAGATCATGGTGTGAAGAAGGAATGGAGTGTTGCTTAATGCTTAAAATTCTAATTTGGGGAGATAAAACATTACTGGAGATGAATGTTGATGAGATGAGTGTGAGTAATGCCACTGAGGCATATACAAAAATGGTTGAAATAGTCAATTTTCTGTGTGTGTTTGCTTACTAAAAATAGCTGACTTATTTTATGTTTTGTGGCAGTGTGGGTAAAACCCAGGCCCTTTCCTTTCCAAACCCACTGTCTATACCCATGATCTCTAGAGCATCTCTGATCAAAATGCAAATGCAAATATTTGTTATTTTGGGACCAGAGCAATAGCACAGAGGGTAGGGTGTTTGCCTTGCACACTGCCAACCCAGGTTAAATCCCTGGCATCCCATATGGTTCCCTGAGGCTACCAGGAGTAATTTTTGAATACAGAGACAGAAATTCTGAGCGCAGAGCCAACTCACCACTGCTACACTGCTGGCTGTAACCCCAAAACTATAAACAAAGCAAAAAAAAAAAAAAAAAGAGAGAAGCCTCAAGCCCACCTCGAACAAACATTTGGTATTTACCTAAACTTTTAAAATAGCACTTTCATTGACAGTATTTTATTTGTTCCTCGTGAGGAGGGCTCAGAGAGATAAGCAGGGAAGTTATTGTCTTTAGTTTACAGACCAAAAAAAAAAAATGAAAACTCATTTGGATTAAGTCATTAGCTCATGAACACAAAACTAGTAAGAGACAGGGCCAGGAGTAGACCTGAAACCCCAGAGCAAGTACTGAACAACTTTTCGTTAAAGAGTTCCTGGGCCCTGATGATGGACAGAGACTGGCTTGGCTGTCAATGCCTGGCTTTCATGCGGTGCACACAGAACTCCTTCTAAAAAATTATTTGGGGACAGAGCAATAGCATAGTGGGTAGAGTGTTTGCTTGCACATGGCTGACCTGGATTTAATTTCTGGCATCCCATAGGGTCCCCAGAGCACCACCAAGAGTGATTCCTGAGTGTAGAGCCATGAGTAACCTCTGAGCATTGCGAGGTGTGTTCCAAAGACTAAAAAAAAGGAATTTTTGAAAGGACTTTCTGGAGAATGTAGACAAAACAACAGATGCAAACACCATTAATGACAGGTACCTTTCTCTTCTAACAATCTTGTGAAGGGAATATGAGGACTGAAGCAAACATCAGGAAATTTTTAATAGTCCTTTTATCTTCATTTATTATTACAGCTCTAAGTCTGTTGTAAACAATATTTTTAAAGGGATAGATGCCTTGTTTGATGGGAGTTTTTTAATTTTGTCAAATATTCCTTGATGTTCATTCATACCCTGTTTGATAATTCTAGAGAAGCGTTTCTATTATGGGTACATCCATAAGTTTTATCGTGGTTATGTGATACAATTTGGTGTGTATCTAATAGCCTCTTTTAAAAATATTTGTGATTTTCAAAATGAGAGAGACACGAGGAATAGCAGAAGATTTTATCAGACAACTGTGTGTTTGCAATGTTAATTCAGTCCCATAAACTCTTTCCAGTAAATTAATTACAGCGAAGAATCAGGAAGAACCATAAAGCCAAAAGTGCAGAGGAAAGAGCAGCCAGCTGCTCTTTCAAAATGGAATGTTGATTTTTATTTTTAAGTATTCAGTGCGCAGTTTGCCATGAAGCGCATTCTCAAGAATCTTAATCAGAGATTGAGAGCAGATTACCAAGTTTCTTTTGTGTCCTGAGGAAGACAGATTCCCGTTGTACAATGTTAGTTTTCAGAGTGTGTATGTCCTTCCTGGTTCCGTGTTTAGGTTTTCTTCTTCTTCTTCTTCTTCTTCTTCTTCTTCTTCTTCTTCTTCTTCTTCTTCTTCTTCTTCTTCTTCTTCTTCTTCTTCTTCTTCTTCTTCTTCTTCTTCTTCTTC
>PVKC010045049.1:0-11468 GCA_004027635.1 Crocidura indochinensis | reverse complement strand
ATCTAGTGGTTAAGAAATGGACACTACAGGGCTAGGGAGATAGCATGGAGGTAAGTTGTTTGCCTTCCATGCAAAAGGTCATCGGTTCGAATCCTGGTGCCCCATATGGTCCTCCGTGCCTACCAGGAGCAATTTCTGAGCATGGAGCCAGGATTAACCCCTGAGTACTGCCGGGTGTGACCCAAAAACCAAAAAAAAAAAAAAAAAAAAAAAAAAGGACACTACAAAGAGGCCCAAGATCCAGAGTTTTTAACTGAAAAACTAATGTACATTATGGGCCAATGTAAGATACCTACTTTGCATGGAGATGTGGCAACTATGCCCTAGCTCAAATCCCGTTGGCACCACATGTGATCCCCTGAACACTATAGGGATTACGTCTGAACACAAAACCAGGAATAGCCCCTGAGCACCGTAGGATTTTACCCCAAACAAAAAATATGTTGACAATATAATAAGTTATTAAATGTACAATATTTTAAATGTACAATGTTAAATGTTATTTATATATATAAAAGTTATTAAATGTACAATATGTTAAAATATATACATGTAAAATATTCTAATACATACAGTTGTGTACACATATATGTATATATAGAATATGTTCACTATGGGGGGCCGGGTGGTGGTGCTGGAGGTAAGGTGCCTGCGCTAACCTAGGACGGACCACGGTTCGATCCCCCGGTTCCCCATATGGTCCCCCGTGCCTGCCAGGAGCGACTTCTGAGCGAATAGCCAGGAGTAACCCCTGAGCGTCACCGGGTGTGGCCCCCCCAAAACAAAACAAAACAAAACAAAAGAATATGTTCACTATATAGAACATACATATAATTGTTTATGTAGACACATTAACACTACCCACAACTACATTATGCATAGGCATATACATGTGTAAAACTTTGTGTTACGTTGGTGTCTACATTAACCATGTCAGGCACTTATCAGAAGCCCCTCGCAGTTTCCAAAATCTTCCATAGTAATAGAATTTTATTTATTGTCCTGGGGATGTTGTGTGACACCCAAGCATGTTCAGGAGCTATTCCAGGCTCTGTTCTCAGAAATCACTTTGCACAGAACTCAGGTGACCATATCTGTGGTGCTGGCGACTAGACTCAATCACATGCAAAGCAAGTGGCCTCCTTCCTCCACTCTCTCTCCAGCTAAGCAATGGAATGTTAGCTGGGCACACAGAGGAAGAACTGGGATAGTCTCCAGTAGGTAGATACTGCTCTACAGCAGTGTTTTTGCTAGTGGAAACAAGGCAAAGTGTGGTCTTGCTGCTCCTGAGCGCCTTCCCCAGGAGAGAGTTGGCACAGCTCGTGGTCTCTTTGTTCTCTTTCTTGATGCCCTGCTGCTCTGCCAGTTTAGGTGATAAGGAGAGAGCCATGAACTTTGGCCTCCCATGACCTTTATGGAAAGAGCCCCTGCTCCATGCTGGACTTCTGGACTTCATGTAGCTGCAAGCAAAAGAGATGTCAGTCTTGTTTAAGGCACGGTGGTTATCACAGTCACACCCAATCCAACACACGAGGGATTTCTCTATCCTTTGGTGCAGTTTGGTGTTTCCCATAGTTTCTACAATAAATACATCCCACTTCAAAAAAAAAAGTACTTAAGAAAAATAAATCATTTATCAAATTTATTCTCTTGGCCGGCGAGATAGCAAGGAGATAAAGGCATTTGCCTTGCATGCAGGAGGTTGGTGGTTCAAATCCTGGCATCCCCTATGGTTCTCCGAAACTGCCAGGAGCGATTTCTGAGCGTAGATCCAGGAGTAACCCCTGAGCGCTGCCGGGTGTGACCCAAAAAAAAAAAACCAAAAAACAAAACAAAACAAAAATTATTCTCTTTTTTTCTCATTTTCTTTTGGACTATATGTGGCAGGGCTCAAGACATTTTCCTGGCTGTGTGCAGGGATCACTCTTGCTGGGCTCAAGGAAACACATTCAGTGATAAAATTAAACCTGGATTGGCTGTGTGCATGGGAAATGCCTTATCCTATGTGTTATGCCCTATCCTATGTGCTCAGGCCTTTTTTCTTCCAACCATTTTGTTTTTGTTGTTGTTTGTTGTTTGTTTTTGGAACACACCTATCCTATGCTCAGCCTGAGGTATAAACAAGACAGACTTGAAAGAAGTCCTAGCGCAAAGGCATGACTCAGTAACTACTCCTGGTTTAGTGCTCAGGGATTACTCTTTTTTTTTTTTTTTTTTGGTTTTTGGGTCACACCCGGCAGTGCTCAGGGGTTACTCCTGGCTCTATGCTCAGAAATTGCTCCTGGCAGGAACGGGGGACCATATGGGGCACCGGGATTCAAACTGATGACCTTTTGCATGAAAGGCAAACACCTTACCTCCATACTATCTCCCGGGCCCCTCAGGGATTACTCTTGACAGTGCTTGAGAACCATGTGGTACCAGGGAACAAGCTCAGCCCTCCAGCATGTGAAGTATATACACTAGCCCTTTGAAATTAAGTCCCCTGTCCCAAGCTTTTTCTGGTCTCCAGGAGCAGGGTTTTTGTTGACCTGATTTTCCCAAAGTCTGTATGGGCATGACATCATAGTTTTCTGAACTAAATTTGGGGGGAAAGGTCATTATGATGATAATTATCAACTGAAGGGAGGGAGGCTGGCCAAAATATTTGCGTCTTTCTCCTCGAGTTCTAAAGGGTCTCCTTTCGGCCATCGAATCACTTCCTTTTCCTGAAGGCCTTTGACTCAACACCCGGGCATGCGAGTTCATTACTGTTTTTATCCTCCCCTGATTGTTTTGGTGGCTAAGTCATGTCTCTACGCAACCTGAGAACAAGTGCTATTGTAGTGGACACCTGTTGTTTTTGTCTGCCCTGAACCCCCTTTCCTTTGGGAACTACCCCTCCTCACCCCATGTCATCCAGGTGGAACTGTCAATACCCAGGACTGTATTGGTGCCCCAATTGGCTGCCAGCTGCAAGAATGGCATACCACTCTGACCAGTCACCCTACTTGCACACGAATTGGTTGTGCAAAGCCATTCAATTCTTCCCTAGGGGTTGCCGCATGGGTTCCAGAAGGAAGCAGGTGTCACTTCTTTAGATCACTATTATAAGGAGGTCATCTAGGGGACAGTCAGTGACCTCCTTGTAGAGAAAGCATACCTGCAGGAGAAAGGCAAGAAGTGCTGCAGGAGAAACTAAAGCAAGCAACCAAGCTCTAGAGTGAGGGAGCAAGAGCAGATGGACTGACAACTTGCAGTAAGCTGATGCAGGTCTTCCCATACATCATCTATTCCCAAAGGGAGAGCCTTGGATTTTCAGTACCTTCTGCGCATTACATGCAACTTCTGGAACCTTGACTAAGTTGCTCTTTTGTAACATCTCCACGGAGCCTAATTTAGTCACCATCAAAGAGAGGGGTCATTATTACTTGTCTGATTCTGCTAGACTAGAAGCTAATCTTGGTCTGAATGTGGATTTATATTTTTGTGCAGCCTGACTCTGTTTTTCAGATTCCCTTGAACATGCCTAATTTGGAGGGAAATTCTAATAAGTCAGCTGGTGATACCAGGGCATGCAATTAGAAAAAAAAAAAAAGACTATTCTATTAGTTGATTAAGAGGGCGTGTAAACAATTGCTCTTCATAGAGTAACAGACTCAAGATGTAGCAAACATTTATTGAGTTCCTTGATTTCAAGCATCATACTGTATTTTGGAGAACGGCTCCTAAAATAGGCGAAACTTAGTAAACACGTTGAACCTAAGAGGATCTTAAAGGCTCACATTACCTCTTTTGGTCTTGGAACAGCCCTTTGAAGTGATCTGGTTCTGGTCAACAAATCAGTTATTCCACAATTGACAGATATGTGCTAAGTAAGCCAAGCATCCAGGGAGATAGCTCAAAGCACTAATCCAAGTCCCACATGCTGAAGGCCCTAGTTTAATCCTTAGCACCACATGGTCCCTCAAGCTCCTTAGTGACCCTTGAGTATGGAGCTAGTAGTATCCCCTGAGCATTGCTGGGTGTAGCCCCAGACCAGCAAAAACCAAAACAAATAATCAGAGATTCCACAGGAAAATAGTGGAAACCAAGGCCTTCGAGCCAGCTGTCCTCCGTTACCATAGTCATGTGCTAAGCTGTTTAAAATCTGGGGTTGAGCAGTCAAATGGATCTCAGTTCAGATCTTATCTCTGCCCCTTGCAAACTGGGTGGTCCTGTCTGTTAGTAGAAATGATAACACCAGTGACATTTGATAAATGGTGGTCTCAAGATGGAGAGACATTGTGTAACCATGGATCTTCAAAGCTTAGGTCTGGGCCTGCCACTCTGGAATTGTTCGCATCCCAATGTGGGGTGTGAATTCCTTTCTGGAGGTTCCCCTCTCTCTCCGGAGAAGGCCATATTTTCTCTTGAGCACATATTCCTTTCTCTTCTCCACACACCATTTCTTTACTTCAGGAACAAAAGTAAAAGAATTAGCCGCAACATTAGTGAGAGGGTTACACCTCCGCAAAAAAAAAAAAAAAAAAAAAAAAAAATGATTCTAAGGTAGTTAAGATTCTCTTTAAAATTTCAGAAAATCCTGGGAGCCGGGAGGTGGCGCAGGAGGTAAGGTGCCTGCTGCCTTGCCTAGGACGGACCACGGTTCGATCCCCCGGTTCCCATATGGTCCCCCTGTGCCTGCCAGGAGCGACTTCTGAGCGCATAGCCAGGAGTAACCCCTGAGCGTCACTGGGTGTGGCCCAAAAAAACCAAAAAAAAAAAAAAATTTTTTTTTTTTTTTTCAGAAAATCCAGGAAAAAAAATAACACCAACTTCTTTTGTTTGTTTGAATGGTTTATTTTGGCTACACTCAGTGGTGCTCAGGGATTAATCCTGGTGAGACTTGGAGACAATATGCCTTACTGGAATCAAACTTGAATTAGTGTGTGCCAGGCAAGTACCTTCCCTACAATAGTATCTCTTTGGCCCTAACATCAGCTTTTATTTCTAGTACCCCTCTTTTTCAAGAACAAATCAATGTGGGGTCAGAAAGATAGTACACAGTCTTCCTTGCACACAGATGATCTAGATCAATTCCCGGCACCATATAGGGTCCTCCATGAGCCATCACGAGTGAGTGACGCCTGAGCACCATTGAGTGTGGCCAAAAAACAACAACAGCAAAACAGAACAAGTCAATGATCGTAACTATTTAAGAGTATCTCAGGGCAGTCCCAGACCTTGCCAGCTAAGGTGGCCCCGTCCGATGGTGGCGCAATCCCACCACCTGGGCTACATAAGGGACACTTAGGGACTAACCTGCAGGGGAGGCCATGTTCCAGATTGTCATAACTCATCCTCTCATCCAATGCCCTCCTTCCTGGGAGGGAAGAAGTTTCTATCCCTGGTTTGATGCGTGTGACCAGGAGCAGACTTTATAACAGACTATCATTGTCTCACTTCAGAGGGCAGTTTAATTAACTGATTCCTGCTGTGTGTGTGTGTGTGTGTGTGTATGTGTGTGTGTGTGTGTGTGTGTGTGTGTGTGTGTGTGTGTGTAAGTGAATGAAGAAAGTTGGGTGGAAAGAATTGTGTGACCGATCCAAGAACTGAGATCAAAGGATATTTTCCCATCTCAGCTCATTTCACTTCTTGAGCCTGAAGTCATAAGCATCAAAGAATCTTACAGTATTAAATGCCTAAGTGCCAACATTGTGTTACAATTCATCTTAACAAGATTCCTTCCAGTGGCTATGAATGCCTTCATCTTATCATGGAATAAGGAGAGATTGAGTGACAGCCCAGCCCCACAGCTAGCATGGCGGAGCCAAGGTTCTTGACCAGGTTTTCTTGTCTCCAGAAACTTCCACAGTGCCTCGTAATTCCATAATGTCCACACCTTTCAGGCTAGAGTGAGAGGAATGGCCTTTAGGGTTCAAACCCAGGCCAGTTCTAATCTCCAAGGCCTCAGGATCTCTGATTCCCTACCCTGTCACATGGGTACTGTGCTGGCATAGAGAGCCTGGACCAGCTTCTGCCATGTGGCCCAGGCCTCTTCAGCATGCTCAGTCCTACCTGAGGGTGCTGGGGACAGTGATGAGCCAGAGAACCCCCCAGAGTATACATGCCCAACTGGATAGTTCCGGGGAACCCAGAGTTCCTATGCAGCCGTGGGAAAGCCTGACTCTGACAGGCCAGGAGCCACTGTGGTGCCGCCTCCTGCCCACGGCTTGGCTCAGTGGGCTCCCAAGTGGTTTGACTTCCTCCACCCCCACTCCTTTAGACCCCAGGGAGCCAGAGAGGCCACTGGCAAGGGCAGTATTGGCTTGGTTCACCCAAGCCTCTCCAGGGGGAGCCGGAAGGAGCGCCCAGTCTTCAGCTCTCCTCTGCTCCTTGTTTTCTCCTGCAGCTTCATGTGGAGCCCCTCTCTGGGCTGCAATAACAGGGCTTTGGGTCCTGGCTGTTGTTTTTGCAGCTGGGCTGGGGCGTAGCAGCAGTAACAGCAGCAGCAGCAGCAGCAGTAGTGGGAAGGCATCTTGGGTACCAAGCATCTGAGAAAGCCCTGGTCCCAAATTCCCTCTAGGACTAGGGCAGAGCCTGCAAGCTAGTGACTGGGCTGATCTGGGGAGAGGAAACCCCAGGGCAAGGCCCATGGAGAATGGTCTGTCGTCCATCCCAGGGGATCTGGAAGACCCCAGTTTTTTCTGGGTCCCCCTCCCCCAGAAGGCTGAACCCTCTCCTCCCCCTATAATCTTCATTTCCAATAGCAGCTGGATTGAGCCTCTTCCTCCCCAACCCCCAACTGGGGGATAGCAGAGCAGGCTTCCTTAAAGCAACCAACAAAACAAACCCCATTACTTGGGAGAAAAGACTCAAAAGGATAAAAATCACTCACAGCTCCTTCTCTTAAAAATACTCATTGTGGGGCCGGTATGGTGGTGCTAGAGGTAAGGTGTCTGCCTTGCAAGCCAAGGAAGGACCAAGGTTCGATCCCCCGGTGTCCCATATGGCCCCCCCCCCAAGCCAGGGGTGATTTCTGAGTGCTTAGCCAGGAGTAACCCCTGAGCATCAAAAGGGTGTGACCCAAAACACCAAAAAAAAAAAAATACTCATTTTATGGGGCCAGAGAGATAGCATGGAGGTAGGGTGTTTGCCTTACATGCAGGGGGACGGTGGTTCGAATTCCTGCAACCCATATGGTCCCCAGAGCCTGCCAGGAGAGATTTCCGAGCATAGAGCCAGGAGAACCCCTGAGAACTGCTGGGTGTCACCCCCCCCCAAATACTCATTACAGACATTCTGATACCATATTTCCTTGTGATCCCTCCTTTTGATTGTGGTAAAACACACATAAGATGAAAGAGACAGTAGAGCCATGTGCAAGGGTCTGGTTGAATGGTGTTAAGTCTGTCGCATGCTTGCACAATTACACACCTCCAGAGCCTGTCCCCCCGCCCGTAATCACACACTCCCCAAGCCTCCAGAGGCTGCCTGCATCTGACTACTCCATTACCTCAGAGAAGAGGAACCACAGGATTTGTCCTGCTCTGACCGACCTCTTTCAGAGCAATGTCTTCAGGGTTCATCCATGTCACAATCCATGCCAGAATCCGCTCCTTTCCTGGGGTGAGGAATGTTTCCTTTGGTCAACAGCACCATCAGTCATGCTTTGTTTATCAGTTTATCACCTCCTTTTTACATTTTTTCTTAACATAATTAAGATTTACTTTGACAACCAGTAGGCAGCCTGATATTTCCCATGTCGGTATATTTATTTTTTCTGAAAGTAACTTTCAGTGCTTTATATTCCTTATGGATGGATGGGCCCCACAGAACTGGCTTCTCCAGCTGTTCCTGGACACAGAAGCTACAGCTTCGTGCTGAGAGAAACACGCCACAGACATTTCTATCTGGCATTCCCACTTATCCCAAGGAAGAGAAGCCAACTTGCACCTGGAACTTTCTAGAATATGAATCCCACGGTTCCTGCCATAAAATCTAGGAAGGCTGAGCCTTTTCTCTCTTTACCACATCTCAGCAAGTAGGAAGCTGGGTTCCGCCTGATCTCTCCCTGGAGAAGATGGGAAACTTCCTCAAGCAGGGATCCAGGGCCCCAAAGAAAGAGCCAGGAGGAGCCAGTCTACCAACTTTGAGCGCCAAGTTCCTGAAAGCCATGACAGCACAGAGCTGCTTGGAGATAGGCCCAGGGCAAGGATGGAACTAGAATTTGGAAACAAATTGATTAGAGGATTGGGATGTGAGGTCCCCAGTCTAACTAGAACTTGGGCTAGGTCACTTTTCAGCTCCCTCAAGGTATGTTCCCTGAGTCCACCAGCTGGAAAG
This sequence comes from Crocidura indochinensis, assembly GCA_004027635.1. Lineage (NCBI taxonomy): Eukaryota > Metazoa > Chordata > Mammalia > Eulipotyphla > Soricidae > Crocidura > Crocidura indochinensis. The sequence continues at coordinate 3,161 of PVKC010045049.1, read as the reverse complement.
TATTGGATTCTGTGGATACAGCAGCCATCATCGGAGCATCTGAGACATATCAGCTCCTCTCAAATTCCTGTTCTTGACAGCTGGTCAGTGACCCATCGCTATCTTGCACCTTGTTCCAAGCACATGGCTGGAGGTGGTGGAACTGGGGCTTGTTCTTTGGGCTCTCTCACTCAGAGCTGGTGAGCTTAGCCAATGTTTTTCTCAACCAGGGGACCATATGGCCCCCTGTGAACTCCAGGATATTTCAAGAGAGTCATAAGTGAAAATTGTATAGGTTGGGGGTAGATGACATGAGACTAGGTCCAACTATTAGGACAAGGAGGTTCTCAAGAAAAGTAAAAAAAAAGGTCTAAATGGGGTCATGCTAGGAAGAAAGTTTGAGAGAGGCTGATCCAGACTGTTTGCACTTCAAGTTTCTTCTTGGAGGGGGTTTACAGCACCCCAAGTCTGGAAAAAAGGAATTATGGATAGAGATGGAGGGTATCTGCCAGGGGGGCTGGGAACTGTCTTCACTCTCTCAGAGATCCCAGACTAGAGACCACCCCACTTTGGGAAGATGAGTACTTGGGCCCCGTGAGGAACTGACCAGGAGGGGGCTGAGGCTTTTGAGAGGGTGTCTGAGACCACACCACGCACAAAGAGCCCGATTGTGTTCCAAACTCAGCTCTCTGAGAACACAAGTATCACGATGTCGTCTTGTTTTGGACAATTCAGTGTCCCAGAGACCCATCGCCAAAGAAAACAGGGGTTGAGACACGGAGCCAACAGTGAAGAAGGGGGCAGGTGGCGTGGACGCTGCCAGCCCTGAGGCTCACCACATTGGACCAGGGCCCTGCCTGCAAAAGTCTCCAGGCCCACAGTCCTGGGGGTCCAGGCAGAGGACAGACCTGGAGTTTGGGACAGTATCCCTTTGGGCTAATGGGAATTGGAGCCTCCACTGACCAGCACATGGAGGAGTGCCACCCACTCTGAACTGCCCCAGCAGTGTTGCCAAGTCCATGGGTTCCACTCTTCAGCCAGAGCATCTGAGGTGTGGCGTGGAGCCAGGCTGGGGACAGGCCAGGCCACCGCCATCAAGCACCCTACAAGGCCAGGGCATGCAGCTCGGTGGGAACCCGGGCAGGGAGGACTGGTCTTTTTTTTTTTTTTTTTTTTCCTTCCGGAACAGGATTCCCTGTGGGGCTGACAGTGGAGTCACTGGGTTCTGGAGTCCAGGACGTGCCTGCTGGACTTGACTTCGGTCAACAGGGCAGCCCACTGGCCTCCCCAGCCAAAGCCAACACAGGAAATGCCAAAGAGACCTCAGTGTCCGGGCACCTCATTTACTCTGGCTGGCCAGGAGCTCCCACTTTCTTAAGCTCAGCTGTAGGCAGGCCTGGCATCTGTACTCAGACACTGCACCGCCCCGGGCCTGTCCCACAAGAGAATACCGGCAAACAGTCCGGAGACCAGCAGGCAGCGAAAGGAGTCAGGCGTCGCCCTGGACGGCGGCCACCCTGCTGTTGTCGGGATCCAGTTTCACGCCCCTGCACCGCCTTCTAGGAGAGCTACGAGGGGTCATCCCTCCAGGACGCCCCAGGAGGAGCCAGCATGCAGACAGTTGTTCACGCCAGGCTGCCCCCGCCGCTGCCACCATGGTGATTAAGGCCACTATGATGAATCTCAGGGCCAGGCCAGGACTAGGCCTGCCAACCAGCAGCCAGAAGAAACTGCGGACCCAGGAAGGGGACCCTGGTACGAGGAGCAAAGTAAGCTGGCACTGTCCATGCTTGATTGAATTAGTTTGCAAATCGACACTCAATTCTCCTGAGTGACTTTCTTTCTGGGGCCCCAGCCAAGGCCAAAACTGGGGGACCAGGAAGCTGTGTCAAGAAGAAACCTCAGAGGGGTTTCTCAGAGGACACCTTCAAGCTGGGCAACTGGCTGGCAGACAGGAAGATGGTCACCATGGGGAGGGATCTAGTTGCTCCTCTTATGAGCTGGCACCTCTTCTCACAAGCTCATTCTGAGCCTTGCACAGTACCTGGCAGAGTTGACCAAGGATATTGGCAAAGCTAGTGGCTCAGTGTCTTCATCCCCAGTGTCCTGTGTGCCTCATGGGAACTTCCAAGAGCTGGGTGACCCCTAAGGGACCATTTTCCCAGACAGTCTCCAGAAAGAGGAGCTCTGCCAACGCTTCTTTATCTATTCCTGGGGCTTCTGCCCACCGGGAGGCCTTCCCCAGGCACTCATTTGCTGTGTTCCTCAGGCACTGGTACACACCAGTCAGGCTCTCCTTTCCTTCCAGAGTGGGTGTACTGTCTAGTCCCGGTTCTTGGGACTTCCAGGTCCTCCCTTAGAGTGGGGAGGGAGGCTGAGATGCCCTAGAGGGCCTTGGGCCTTTCTTGAACCACTTTTGTTTGCACTTTAGGCTGAGGACCAGGCCAACCTTCCTCCTGGCCTATCCTTGCTGCCCCCTTCTTTAAGAGGTGTCCCAATATATGTGAGGGCTGGTCCTTTCTGTGAGGGTAAGACTTTATTGGGAAAAGACTGCACCCCTCTTACACTGTGGAGCCTACTGGAGGTCCAGAGGGAGAATACAGACCATCTGGTCAGCTGGAGGAGGAAGCGGCTGCCGCAGTGTTGGGCAAAGCTCCTTTGGGGCTAGGGGAGGACTGCATGTGCCCTCCAGGCTCACAGTGGAGGCGGAAACTCGATCCCTCCTTCCCTCTTGCCAGTCTGGTGAGGAAATCCCTCCATTGCCAGCCCAGGCTTCCAGGGCCCCTGGACCTGCACACAGCAGGCGCCCCTGGGGACACTGGAGGATGATGGGAACTGCTGGGCTCCCAGCAGCCCCTGTGCCCCCCTCCAACCTGCTGCTGCTGTCTTGTTCTCCATCCCCTGTCGCATCCAGCCCTCCCAAGGGCATTCAGCCTCTTCACCATCTTACTCTCCCTGTGCAGGGTAAGAAGAGACTGGCTGTGCCAACCAGAGAGCCAAACCCTCTCCACATGGTGGAGGGACAACAGCTCCTTGTGCCAAGTGCAACTTTTCATGCAGAGACTCATGATCCATCGCCAGGATCCAATGTCCCCTGAGTGCCACCAGGAGAGTCCCCTGAGAGTCATGAGTTGCTTTTTAACTGGAGCCACAGAATTGATGCTATAAAAAAATAAAAGAGC
>PVKC010045048.1:0-11449 GCA_004027635.1 Crocidura indochinensis | reverse complement strand
TCCCGAAGTCTCCTATCTTGTAAAACAGCAAGTGCAGAAAAGGTTCACGAGGGTGGGAGGCGTCCCTCAGTTTCAGCCCTTGGAAAGACTAGTGAGGAAGGGGGAGAGCCTAACCTGGAAAAGACGCAGAAGCCCTTCACTGAGACCCCAGCAGCCAGCCTCAAAAATTATCAGAAGCGATGCCAACGGTTGGACATAACAGGGAATTTTCTCCAAGAATTGGTAGGTTCACACGCCCCTTCCTATCTGACCCCAGACCAAGTGAGACTTGCCTGGTCCCAAGCACCCCGATGAAAAAAAATGTCCTTTAAAATAATCTCACGTATTTGTCGGATATAATAAAAATAAAGGAGAGGGATTAGAGCAGTGGCACAAGCAGTAGGGTGCTTGCCTTGCATCTGCTAACCTAGGATTGACCACAGTTCAATCCCCCAGCATCCCATGTGGTCCCCCAAGCCAGGAGTGATTTCTGAGTGCATAGGCAGGAGTAACCCCTAAGCGCCACCAGGTGTGGCCCAAAATCCAAAAATAAATAAATAAAATAAATAAAGGCTAGTATGGTACTAATACCCAGAGACAATAGAAAAGAGGATCAGGAAGATCAGACCAGGGGAGAAGCTGTTGAATTGGGGATTCAAGAGTGTTGAATGTAGTTAAGGTAGTGAACCGTCCACTGTGACAACAACTGTGGGGACAGATCACTTTGGACAAGAACTAGGTGCTGAAAGGGAATAAAGGGATATGCACTGTTGCCCTTCATTAGCAATAGTGAAAATCACAGTGTCAAAATTGAAAAGATGAGAGAAATAAAATACCTTCCCCAGAGGCGGGCATGGGGAAAGTAGGAGAGGATGGGAGGGAAATGGTGGACATTGATGGTGGGAAACGTGCACTGGTGAAAGGTGTGGGACATTGTCTGACTGAAATTCAATCATAAACAACTTTGGAACAATAAATTCATAAACTTGTAATATTAAAAAAAACTTTGTAAGCACAGTGCTTAAATAAAGTAATTATATGAAAATAAATAAGTAAAATGTTATAAAAAGGAAAAGAATGGTCTGAAATTAAGACCCCCCCACTCCCTAAAGGGGACCCCCATGTGGTGCCAGAGATCAAGTCCAGGTCTGCTATGTGCAAGGTCAATGCCTTAACCAGGCACTAACTCTCTGGTATATTTGTGATGGTTCTTCACAGGAGCACCCAGATGCCCAAGGAACATGAGTGACCCTCACTGATAGGATCAGAGGGTCCCAAAGGGATCCAGCCAAGCGCCCCTTTTCAAAAATAAACATAAGTAAACAGGGGCCGGAGCAGTGAAGCAAGAGGTCAGGTGTTTGCCTTGCATGTGGCTGACCTAAGATGGACTGTGGTTCAATCCCATGGCGTCCCCCAAGCCAGGAGTGATTTCTGAGTACATAGCCAGGAGTAACCCCTGAGCGTCACTGGGTATGGCCCAAAAACTAAAAAAAATAAAAAGTAAACAGAACCCCCCTGGAAGTCTTAGGTAGTGAAATAACCCTGCATTAAGCAAACAAACAGAGAACCCTCCCAAAAAGGCTCCAGTGAACCCTAGAAAAGTGCAAAAAAGTCAGAAAGGGGTGCTCCGACAGAGAAAGGGGAAAAATGGGCAGTGGTGAAGTTAGAGAGATAGCACAGCAGTAGAACATTTGTCATTCAGCAGCCGACCAGGATTGAATCGCCAGCATCCCATAGGGTTCCCTGAGCCTGCCAGGAGCAATTTCTGAGCGCAGAGCCAGGAGTAACCTCTGAATGCTGTCACATGTAAACGTGCCCCCCCCAAAAAAGGGCACTGGAGAGGCCCTTATTCTTATTCTCAGTGGGGTGCGTTTGTCAGGATTGAGCCATTTCCCTCAGGACTCTGGTCAAACAGCCATATGGTCCTGAGATAGAAGACCCTTGCTTGGTGATGCTGACGAAGAAACTCCATGTTCTGCACTGGCTTGGCTTGGTGACATTCCCAAATGCCACTTGGAAGCACAGAAAAAAGAATTTTCAGGGGTCCAGGAGATACTCGCCATACCCAGCCTTTCACGGAGCACCCACAAACAGAGGTCCACCAGGCTGGATGCTAGGTCAAATGTAATGCAAATACCCCAGACCCCTGCCAGTGAACCAAATAAAAAGGGCTCCAGAATCATGCCCCTCAGTCCAGTGCTCCAAGCAGCAGACCAGGCGGAGGCCACGAAGATAAGATATGAGGCCCCCAGAGCCTGGTACCGACTGGAGTCTGCTGTCAGACAGGGCGGCTGGTGCTGACGCCGTGGCCTTGGTTTTGGGCTAACAGATACCCCGGGACTCCAGAGGAAGCCGAGGTTGAGTTCAAGGTCACTGTAGCCCGGCAGAGAGAGACCTTGAGCCATTTTGTGCTGGGAGAACAACGAGGACCATGAGAGGAGGAGGAGGGTGCAAAGAGCTACTCACAGGAGATATCCAGTCACTGACCACCAGTGTGGCCTGGAATGCCCCCCCCCAAATATTTCTCTGGGGCACAGTCCAGTGGAGGAGGAGGGTGGGGAAAAGGGACGGGCACTACAAGGAAACAACTGAATAATTAGAACCAGGACGGGGGTGTGCACCGAGTTCCAATTTAGGAGATAAGGGGGACAGCATGGCACCCCCTTTGCATCTGCAGTAGTTTTGGGGCTTTGCATGGGGGTGGGGCACAAGGGGGAAGCCTGTGCCCACTGGGAAAGTGGGGCATCCCCCACGGGGCTTCCACAAAAACCAGAGAAAGGGCAGCACCAGAAGCCCCAAAACCCTTTGGGCCTAAGCATTGGCCCCCTACAGCGGGCGCCCGTACCTCAATGCAACACAGACGAGGGGTGTGGTGTGTAATGTCATCCGCCAACGCTCCACACAACTGAAACTTGAGAGCAGACATGGGAGGGGAGAAGAGAGACAGTCCCAAACCTGGGTCCCAGAGTCCAGTCCCCAGGGACCCCCCCAGCTGTGGGTTCATACCCAAGTTCAGCCTCTAGGACTCTCCTCTGAGCCTTAGGACCCTGAGTCTAGCTCCCAGTCCCCCTGAGCTCCTGATCATGCTGATTTTACAAACACAAACAGTCCTAGCCACCCCATACTGGGGTCTTAATGATTCAGCGGGTGTATGGTTCCTGGTTTTCTTTTCATCTAATGGTTCCCACCTCTGATCATTCCCGATCTTTTGTTTGTTTTGTTTTGATTTTTGGTTTCAGGGCGACATCCGGCAGTGCTCAAGGTTCCTCCTGGTTCTGTACTCGGATATTGCTCCTGACAGGCTTAGGGGACCATATGGGATGCCGGGGATCAAACCCAGGTCCGTCCTGGGTCAGCTGCGTGCAAGGCAAACAACCTACAGGTGTACTATCTCTTCATCCTTCCTGATCTTTTTTTGGGGGGGATCATACCCAGCAGCACTTATGGGTTACTCCTGGCTCTGTGCCCAGAAATCGCTCCTGGCAGGCATAGGGGGTGGGGTGGGATGGGTACCATATGGGATGCCTGGATTCAAACCATCTTCTGTCCTGGATCGGCTGTGTGCAAGGCAAATGCCCTACTGCTGTGCTATCTCTCTGGCCCCATGATCCTTCCTGATCTTTATTAGGACATTATCTATTCACTGTCCTCCACTGGGGGCATTTTCCAGATGTAAAGGTTTTTTTTTTTTTTTGGCTTCTCCTTCTCCTCCTCTTCCTCTTCCTCTCCCTCCCTTCCCAAACACACACAGTGGACAAGGAGGTTGCTCACAAGGAGTCCATCCCAGTTCGATCTCTGGCACTCCGTACGGTTCCCTGAGCCCTGCCAATGAGTGATCCCTGAGCACAGAGCCAGAAGTCAACCCTGGGCACTGCTGGGTGTGGCCCCCAAATCACACCAAACAAAATAATAACAACTAAAGCCCCACTCTCAAAGGAAGGATGGGGTATCTGGGGAGGATCCCCAATCCCTTGGTCCATGGGGTCCCTCCAGCTCCTCCTAAAATGGGCCCCACAGAGCCATTCCTGGAACAGACACCTGAGGTCGGGTGGCTGAGCGGGGTAGGCTCACGGTGGCTTCTCTGTGCAAAGCACAGTTATGAGAGCCTGGAATGCAGAAGGAGGAAAGTAACAATGCAGTAGGCACCAGCGGGGTGCGAGGGTCTGGAAACAGCTTTCCGAAGCCTTCCTCGAAGCGGGGCAAGGAGGTGCAGACAGCCCAGCGGGGTGGGGGACAGAGCCCGGCACCAAGGGGCCTCCTAAGTATTCAGGTCCCAGCGGGACGCAAACAGGCGACCGTGGGCAGAAGCTACTCCAACAAGCCGCTGGGTCCCTGCTGCTTTTATTTCTGCAGCCCCGAGTCAGCCCCATTGCCCGTCAGGACTGAGATTCCAGGAGAAGCATCGCCATGGTAACGTTTCGAAATGGCCCTCGAGGTTCCCGGGCACCAGTCCACCCCGGTTTGGATCGAGGAAGGTCTTTCAGAACAGACCAATTTATTTTCAAAATTCATCTAATGAGTCCGCATGGCCAACAAAGCCAGACTAGAATTCAGCTAATGGGCTTATTCAAGAATCCGAGTTCAGAGAAAGAGCACCCGGTGGCGGAGAGGCACTCGGATATGATCCGGCGACAGGGAATCAAACGCTTTTCTAATCAAAAAAAGACATGTGCGGGATGGGGTGAGTCACCGGCAGGCAGGGGAGAGGCTGAGGCGCTGGCACCGGCCCTGCGGGTGTGAAGCCTAGAGTTGGATCCCGCTGCCTCACACGTGGACCGAGCCAGCGTGTCTCAGCACCTCTGCTTGGGGACTCGAGTGTAGGGACAGAGTGTGAGTGCTCCGGCAAGATCATAAGTGCCCCCCCCAAAGACCTGAGTGTCCCCCCAGAGCAGAGGAGTGCTCCAGTAAAGAGCCTAAATGATCCACCACAATACAAGTGCTCCCCAAGAGCTTGAGTGCTCCCCAAGAATGGGGGTGCTCCAGCAGAACCTGGTATATGGTCAAACCGGGGAGCACAAAGGGAAAGGGCGCATGACTAGAAACTCAACGATGACAATACAGGGGTGAAGGCACCTACCTGCCTTGCACACAGCCAACCCCAGTCTGATTCCCAGCTGCAGGTGGTCCCCTGCCCCATGATGGCTGGAGTAATCCCTGAGCACTGCCAGTGTGACCCAAAAACAAACAAACAAGCAAACAAACCAACAGGTGCATATAGATGGGCCCTAAATCACCACCCTGGGACCTTTACACATACACACTCATACCTCATGCAACACACTACTACCACACACAGACTCACAGACATCCACTCACACCCCACACAGACAGACAGACTCACAACACACTCACACACGCACTCGCATACACAAGAGAGGGCTCGTGTCCAAAGCAGATTCAGGTTCCTTGAATCAGCTTGGGATTCTCAACTCACATTCCCCAAATCCAACATCATGTGGTGTGGGAGTTCAAAAGTGCTCCCAGAACTCTTCTTTCTCATGTCTGGTTCTTCAACCACTGAGGGGGACACTCTGTTCTACTGGGGAGCAGGGGAAAGACACTCAGTGGCCAGGTGAGTCACCTCGGCACCTCAGCATGACATAGCTACAGGCGGGAAATGCAACTTCCGACCTGGACTCTCCTTCCTCCCTCTTGCTTTCTCCCCACTAGGTGCTGGGGAGACGGGGCACCAGAAAGTGCCAGGGAGGGATAAAACTTGGGGCTCCCAGTACTGAACCTTCTCCAGGGCCCCTCCTGACTTTCCCCGTCCCTGCACCCCATGTGATGGTAGGTATCTCCTAGGCCAGCCCAGAGTTCCTTGCCTGTACCCACCCTGGTTCAAGCTGGGTCCCCCAGGACTTTTTTGGAGGCAAAACCTGCCCATTGAGGGCATGAGGGAGCCAGGCAGGTTGAAGAGCGGCTGAATCAGCTTCCCGAGCTGTCAAAATCATACAACAATAACGTCGCGTTGTGCACGCTACGCCCAGAAAGTTCTAGATCTGCCAGAGTTTCCTGTTTGGGCTTGCATAGAAGATGAAAGCGTGGTTGTGGTGGTAGTGGTGGTAGGAAGGAGGGAAGTCCCAGATTCTTATTGGAAAATGGCCAGTTTTCTCTGGAAAGGATGAACCCCATGTGTGTCCCGGAGCCCTCAAATCTGCCCACAGGGACAAGGGGGTCACAACTCAAACCAAAGAAAATGCCGCCACATGAAGTCAGGAAAATGGGCTGGCGAGACCCTGAGCTCAGCACCCAGTCATCTTACGTATACACCATCCCAGGCACCCCGGATGTGCTTCTGGTGAGGTGGGAAAACGGGGATCCTCTCTTGCAAAGGCCCTGGGAGTTGTGTCCTGGCTCAGCCCACATTCTCTCAGGGTGACACAGCACCCTGCTTTGCAGCCCGATGACTAACCTCACAGGAATTCCAGCCCGAGGGCGGCGGGTGACCCAGGGAAAAAAAAACCCAGCTCTGGGCAGGGGAGGGGGAAAGGGGATCACCTACAGGGAGGGGCCCCCACCACCCTGATCCTCCTACCCTGGCTGGCTTTGCTCACTTTGGAGTGCTCCTAGTTCCCCCCCAAGAAACTTTTCTCACAGGAGAGCTCACGAGGTCAGGTACGACTCTGGTCAGTGCAACAGAGAAAGGACTGGAGAGAGAAATGGATTTGACCCATGATCCGGGCTGATTCTGAGGATGAGGATCCACAGAACAAGGACTTTTGCCTCCACAAAACAGGAGCAACAGGACAAGGGGGAAGGAGGGTGCAGCCCTGCGGGACCAACCCAGCACCCCATACAGTCTCTTTCTGGCCCCAAGAAAGTGAAAATATATCTATACAGGGGCGGAGCAGTAGCACGGCAGTAAGGGCGCTTGCCTTGCACTCAGCCAACCTAGGTTCTACCCCCGGCACTCCAAACGGTCCCCTGAGCCCACCAGGAGGGATCCCTGAGCCTGAGCACCAAAACTAAGTCACCCCACAGAGATGTCTCGTCACTCATGAGCATCGGGGTTCACTTCCCAAGAGAAACAGCCCCGACACCAGATAAGACTCAAGGAAGAGGGGCCGGAGCAGTGGCACAAGTGGTAGAGTGCTTGCCTTGAACGTGGTTGATCCAGGACAAACCTCAGTTTGATCCCCAACATCCCATACGGTCCCCCAAGCCAGGAGGGATTTCTGAGTGCATAGCCAGGAGAAACCCCTGAGCGTCACTGGGTGTGGCCCAAAAACAAACAAAAAAAAAGAAGACTCAAGGAAGAAAGAGCCAATGGAGAGGGCTACTCTCCGTGAGCCTCCCCACGGCCCCCTCCCTGAGATGCCCTGTTGGACCCTGGCAGCTATGGCACCTATGACCCCCGCAGACTTGAAGGGTTCTAGAGCCACTGAGCCATGGACCCTCGGTGGCCTCTGCCAGGTTCTACAGGAGATAGAGGCAGGCAGGATTCCCCATGCCTTTGTTTTCAGGGGAGGCTCTGGTGAGAATCATGGGAACCAGAGAAATAGATACCTGAATTTGGGGTGATGCCAGGAGCCTGCCTCGGTTTCCCCACCTTCACAGGACATGCACCCTGGAGCACTTAGCACAATGCAATCAATGCAGGTGGTGATGGGAAACTGCCCCCTGGGGACACCGGAAAGGGGACTGGCTAGATCCAGAAACTCCTTCCAATGACCAAAAATGTGCCTATGTCCCCACCCCCCAGGCAGGGTTTTCCGGTCACCCCACAGGTTCATCTGCTTGGGGTCACAAGCCAGCGCTCCCCAAACTGACATATGACCAATGCTGGGGTGCATCTACTTTGAAGCCCAATTTCCATGTCAAAGAATCTTGTTCCAGGGTACAGATGAGGAGCTGGGATCTGTGCCATAGGTACAGAATCCCCCCAAACTACCATCTTCACCCCAAGAAGGAGGTCTATTCCTTATCCTATTGTAGGGCTAGCTCTCCCCCTGGGAGTCATTTCTAGCTACAGTCACACACTAAAAATCACTCATGGCAGGGATGTGCTCCAGGGGTGTGGCAGATACGAGATCCTGGATCCATGGGGTTCCTCCAACACCCCTCCATCAGAGATAAATTGGTCTCAAGGGTTCTTGGCTCAAAGGGAAGAATACGGGTGGGTTTTGGAGGAATTAGGGGTGAGCACGGAGGTGACCCGGCTGACAAGGAGTCCATGACAGTCGCACAGTGACTCAATATGACCTTCGATGACAAAGCCCGGGTTGGAGACTTCTTGGTACAGGAGAGAAGGGGTGCCTGGCAGACAGCACCCACCCCTAGACCCTGGGCTCCCACCCTAAACTCGGTCACAAGGGATCCCTCAGCAAGCCAGGAATAATCCCGACACCATCGGGTGTGGCCAGAAAAAAAAAAAAAAGACAAAAGCCCAATACAAAAACAAAATGCTGGGTTGCTTCTGTCCCTTTTCTCCAGACTGTCGCCATGGAGACAGAGCGTCAGCCTCACTGCCCCAAAGCCCTGTCCTCCTGCAAATTTCATGTGCTCTCGTGACCAGAATGGAGATTTGGAGCGGCCAGGTCTCCTCAGGGAGGTCCAGGGAGGTCCAATCTCCTGCCTGATCAGACACCCTTAAAGTTGGCCAATGTTTGTCCTCAAGGGCATGAAAATGAATTCTCCCTGAAGACATCAAGCAAGTGCCAAAGGAAAAAAGTAAGGGCTAGGAGGCTGGCGAGATAGCACAGCGGTAAGATGTTTGCCTTGCACACGGTCAATCTAGGACGGATGGTGGTTCGAATGCCAGCATCCTATATGGTCCCCTGAGCCTGCCAGGAGCGATTTCTGAGCACAGAGTCAGGAGGAACCCCTAAGTGCCACTGGGTGTGACTCAAAAACAAAACAAAACAAAAAAAGTAAGGGCTAGGGAGATAGCACAAAGGTAGGGTTGCTCGGACTGCACATGGCAACCGAAGTTAGATTTGGGCACTGCAGAGTCCCCTGAGCCTGCCAAGAGCTAAGAGTGAGTCCCGAGCACTGAGTCAGGAGTAGAACCAGACAAAAGCAAAGATCTGCGAAAAGATGTGGGACCAGAACAAGTGAAATGATGAGACCTTCAAGTCGGGGTTGGGGTGGAGATGGACTTTGGCTTCTTCCACCACTGATCCCCCTCCTAAACTTCCCTACAGAAACCCCGAGTCACCCCATCAGTGGGTCTGCACGCTACTGTCCGGACACTCACAGGGAGCAGTCAGGGCGTCCACACTCCATCTGCAGTCTGTTTCGGCAGGTCCTGGGCCTGTGGGCCTTCTTTGCCCATTCATGCCCACATACCTCACATAGATCTCATAGTTCTCTGGGCCATAGAGCACTTGGGAATGTCGCTCGGACTGGAGGACCAGACAGGAGTGGGTCTGTCCTCACACGATGCCAGGGAACAAGTGTTCATTGGGACCATCCAGGCAGGCACGGGGATGGGTGGACAGAAGTCACTGGTGGGTGCTGGAGACAGTCATTGTCCATGAGGGGAGTCTGTCCGGCCCTCCAGGGAACCCCTTGCACCTCGCAGCTGGGCCAAAGGTAGGCATGATGGGAGGGGCAGGACAGATGTGCCAAAGCCACCCTTCCTGCTCTCCTGGGAGCCTCCAGGCCAACCCTGAGAGGCGGGGTGTGGGGATGTGTGCGTTTGAGTGTATGTGTGTGTATCTGTTTATGCCTCATAGATGTCCATGCAGGTCTTGACCTGCCATGCATGTGAGTGTCTGTCTCACTGGCCCTAACCTGCATACATATGTGTCTGGCTGTCTCGTGTGTCTCTGTCTATCTGTCCATATCACAGGTTCTGACCTGCATGCCTGTACGTCTGTCTGTCCGTCTCACGGGTCCTGACCTGCTCCGATTGTCATCCAGGAGGAGATACACAGAGGTGAGGGAAGAGGCCTGAGGTCCCTGGGACACACACACTTCCTGAGGGTTCATGCCTCTTGCCCCAACACCCTGGGGGACAACCTGGGGCCTGGCTGTTTGCAAGACACCCAGGAGAGCTGCTGGCGAAGCTCAGTTTGTGTAGCCAACGCGAATTCTTCCACCACTGACAGCAAATCCAATCGACACCTGGTCTGCTTTGCCACTAGAGGCCAGAGAGATAGTCTAATGGGTAGGGTACTTTCCTGGCACATGGCTGGGGGACTCCGATTCAATCCCCAGCACCCCAGAATCATCCTTAAAGCGATCATCCAGGGCCGGGCTCGAAGCGTGATAAGGGCCAGGGCAAGACACGTGAACCCAGAGACAGGGCACGCCCCCAAGTGCCCCCAGGTCCCTGGACACCAACTGCAGCATTAACACCTTGGGCCCAGGATCTGGCAGAGTCCAGGGCTGATTATGAAACAGCAAGAACGAGGCCCAAGATGTGACCTCCTTGTACTGGATAAGGAGTCCACACAGTAGGGGAAGCGGGCCAGCGACAAGGGAGGGCACTAGGTGAATGTCCACTCCACTGCCCATGGTCCACAGCCTCCCAGACACCTGCAGACCAGTGGCCATCAGGCCATGTTCCGTGACAGTGGCACCGCTGTTACCAACCAATCTATCTAAAGCAGTGGTCCTCAAACTATAGCCCACGGGCCACATACTGTATTTGTTCCCATTTTGTTTCTTCACTTCAAAATAAGATATATGCAGTGTGCATAGGAATTTGTTCATAGTTTTTGCTTTTACTATAGTCTGGCCTCCTACGATCTGAGGGACAGTGATCTGGCCCCCTGTTTAAAAAATCTGAGGTGGGCCCAGAGAGACAGCACAGTGGCGTTTGCCTTACAAGCAGCCGATCCAGGACCAAAGGTGGTTGGTTCGAATCCCAGTGTCCCATATGTTCCCCCGTGCCTGCCAGGAGCTATTTCTGAGCAGACAGCCAGGAGTAACCCCTGAGCACCGCTGGGTGTGGCCCAAAAACCAAAAACAAAACAAAAAAAAAGTTTGAGGACCCCTGATCTAAAGCAACCAGGAGGCACCAGATGAGAAACTGTGCCAGGGCACAGCGGGGAAGGTGTCTACCTTGCACATAGCTTGTCCGGGTTCGATCCCTGGTACCCCATAGGGTCGGTCCCCTTGAACATACTGGAAGTGATTCCTGAATGCAGATTCAGGAGTCAGTCCTGGGTATCACCCACTGTGGTTTTGTTTTTTGTTTTTGAAAAGGAAACTTTGGTGGAACTTGGGTTCTGCTCCCGGCTCTGTGCTCAGGTGTCACTCACTGTCGGTTGGTGCAGGGACCATGTGGTGCCAGGGTGGACCCTATGTGCCCACTCACTGCCAATCTCTCCAGTCCAACTGCTGGATTCATTGGCACAAGGTTTACAAATCTTTCCAACTCGTGTGCACCTACATTTCATCAACTAAAGACAAATAACACCAGGGAATTCTGGAACGTTCTAGAGAGACTCAGGCAGTCTGAGAGGTCTACCGAGCATCACGAACAGTAGCCCCACAAATAACAAGAGATGAAGGAAGAGCC
>PVKC010045047.1:0-11641 GCA_004027635.1 Crocidura indochinensis | reverse complement strand
AGCATGCCCCCTTGTAGGCACAAATATATTTACTTCATATTATTTTTTACAACATAAAGACAAATAGAATTCCCAAGACATTTTCAAGAATCAAACTGTGATGACTGTTCCATCTTACAATTGTGTTACTAAAGTAATTGTGTGAAGATCTTCTGTGCTGGTTGGTGCAACCTGAGTCTTCTGTGTGATATTTTTTTAGATTTAGTGAGCTTGGTGGGTGTCTATGCTCAGGCATAGTGAAAACGTAAATTATTGTGCTTGGTCTTTCATTTTGTGTGTAATTATTACAAGGGACACATTATTGTTATATTGAGATGTCATTTTATCATTATTTATTTTTTATGAAGGTATAATATATATATATATATATATATATATATATATATATATATATATATATATATATATATATATATATATATTCGGTGAATTACAACACCCTCTGAACTGAATTTGAAAGGAATGTTAATTGAAATGCAGGTGACTTCCTGTCATGAGCCCTCTTCTCAGTCATATAATCTAATTCCACACTCTCTGACGATGTTCTCTGAGGTAAGGCAAAACATAATGAAAATCTCTAAAAAATATCCCTGAATATCACCACCTTGAACTTTGCTCGGATTCTTTTTTTTCTTTTTTCTTTTTTTGGTTTTTGGGTCACACCCGGCAGTGCTCAGGGGTTACTCCTGGCTCCATGCTCAGAAATTGCTCCTGGCAGGCATGGGGGACCATATGGGGCACGGGATTCGAACCGATGACCTTTTGCATGAAAGGTAAACGCTTTACCTCCATGCTATCTCCCGGGCCCCTTTGCTCAGATTCTTAGAACATTCAGACAGGTCATGTACCTGTTCTAAAATCAGACTGTTAGTCTAAATTATTACAAAAATATTAATCCCAATTGACTTTACATACTAACAAAATAGTCTTAGCTTTGCTGTGGCTCTTCCTAACCAGAATTATGATTGGAAAAATAAAAGAGGTGAAAATCAAGTTGAGTGATTGCCTTCAAGAGTTCCATATGCCTATTTAACAGTGTTTCTTTACAAAAGAACTCATTTACACTCTAACAAAATCATATGTACGAAGGCAACAACTTGATCTACAAAGCCAAAAATGTTGTCACTCTATAAGAAAGGTTTGTCAGTCCCTGCTGTGGTAAATTTGAGTCCAGACATTTCGCAGAAACGTGCATACTCAATTCTTATTTTGGAAAAATTCTAGAGTCCAAAAATTCAAATTGTTAAGTGATTTATAAAACAAATTATTCTATAAAATTATTTAAAATAAATTTTTATGAAATATATGTTAATTCTATATAATCTGAAATATGAATAAAGGAAAAATATAATAGTTCATCCAAAGTTTAGCTCCAAATGTAAGCTCATATTTTTATTAAACATTAAAGAATTAAGCTTCAAAAAATTGACATTTTTATACATAGACAGTACATGATAAAATCAATGCAAAATATTAAGTAGAGGGGCCAGAGAGATAGCGCAGTGGTAGAGCATTTGCCTTGCATGTGGCTGACAAAGGACAGATCTGAGTTCAAAACCCCAATGTCTCATATGGTCCCCCAAGCCTTCCAGGAGCGATTTCTGAGTACAGAGCCAGGAGTAACTCCTGAGTGACACCAGGTATGACCCAAAAACATATATAGATATAGATATAGATAGACAGATATAGATGTATAGATATTTAGTTATAGATATTGTAGACTTTAAAATTATCTGAGCAGATAAATCTACTTAAATAATTAAAAATATAAGAATACTAAATAGCTTATCTCATGAATAAATGTAAAACTAAGGTGATCTATTATTAATACCTCTACAAATCATAAAAGAAACTTAAGTAATCTACCTGAAAATAGTAAGAGTCTATTAATTTTTGTAAATTCCTTGGCATCTAGGTTCCCTGACCCCTGCTAACCGATAATAATGCTAGAAAAACAAATAACTTCCTCTTTTCCTATAAAAATCCTTTGAATTCCATAAATTTGTCTCTCGCTATAAATTTTGTATTCTTTCAGTCTGTTAATAATTTTTTTAAAAAAGAAGCTCAATTTTGTATTATTAAGTAGCTCTAATGACATTTCTTGAATTTTGATGCTTTCAAATACATAATTGGAATGTTATTTATTGTATCAAATATTAAAAAATGTATCTATTCAAATTGGCAAGTGACAGAATCTTAATAAAACAGAGACTTTATTGCCATTCTTTTGGTGGCAAATTATAAACAGAAATTATAATCCATGAAAGAAGCTATTTTGTTCTGAAGAGGAATTAAGACAATAGAAATAAAACAATCATTCATGTACATAAAAAAATTGGTGATATAGGTATCTCAGGTTGATTTCTACACCAAATTGAATAAAATGGCTTTGTGATTATTGCATTACAGAGGTGAGGGCTTTAATTTCTATGTTATTCATTTTTCTGAGTGAAAAATCAGCTGAAATACTGATGAGAAGAATTATCTCTGAAACAAGGTAGAAGCAACACCCATTGGTTCAAAATGAGCTCTTTGATTTGTGAAAGACAAGAATCAAATTCTTTTTTTTTTTTTGTCAAATGCAAGTTGAAAGTGTTTTCTGCAAGTTCTACTTTTTGCAATAATACCTACACATCAAAGTTAAAATGAGATGTAACTTCATACAGAGTTATGTGTATGATGTATGACTACATTACTGACTCTACGCTATTTCTGGGGTATCCTGGAGAACCAAAGTAAACAAGTTACTTTTTCATTGTATACTTGTGAAGCTTAATCTTATAGTTAAGGAACAACAAACTCATTATGCTAGTCATAAAATACCACAATGGCATGACAACTATGGTGAGTTCCACCCCTTTTGGGGCATATAAAAGGCCTTGTGCAGGATCACTGGTCAGACTCAAGTCACTCACTCTCCTTCTCTACCTAAGGACAACTTAACAACCAACTCAGCACCATGTGTGGCTACTTCGGAAACTACTATGGAGGCCGTGGCTATGGCTGCTGTGGCTATGGAGGCCTGGGCTATGGCTATGGAGGTCTGGGATATGGCTATGGAGGTCTAGGCTGTGGCTACAGAGGCCTGGGCTGTGGCTATGGCTCTTGCTATGGCTCTGGGTACCGTGGTCTGGGCTGTGGCTATGGATGTGGCTATGGCTATGGCTCCCGCTCTGTCTGTGGCTGTGGTTGTGGATATGGCTCTGGCTATGGCTCTGGCATTGGATACTACTATTAAGGACTCCATGGATGCCATTTCTTCTACTTATGTAACATCTTGATTCACCAACCCTGAATCCTATCTTCTACATCACCAACTAATTTAGGATGATCATCAACTGTAGACATTACATGTACTTGCTACCCACAATCAATCTGACGGTCCTTCTATGGATTCAACATTTACTGCAATTTACTTCCAGAACTTGCCTCAGAAGAAGTGAAAGGTTATATGTCTTATCGATCTACATTAAACTCAGTGAAACAATCACTGCATCTGCCTGATTAGTTGTAGCACATAGTTATTTTTCCCAGTGGTAAAAATAAAAGTTTGAAATATAAATTAAACATTTGTTTTCTTTTTCTTTATTTCATAGAATTTTAGATCTTTGGGGCGGGGGGCTGATTTCTCGAAGGGTTACTTTGCTTATTTACAACTCATATTTTCTAAATATTTCTATATCAGTTGCTCTATTCTTTTATATTTTTTACTTTATAAGGGTGTTTTCACATTCCTGAAGTTATCTTTTATAAAATAAGATATTGTGTCTTTATTGCATGGGCAGCTAAGTTAATTTGTTAATGATCTTATTTTTGGATTTTGGACCACACCTAGAGGTACTCCAGGAGGAATACTCCTGGCTCTGTACTTAGGAATCACCATATGGCTTGGTTGATCATATGGGATGCTGAATATTAAACTGGGGATGACCATGTGCAAAGTAAGAGCCCCACCTACTGCCCTATCTCTCTGAACCTAATTTGTTAATGATCTGAACCTAATTTGTTAAACGTTTGTGCATAGAGTATATTCTGTATACTTTCTACCATCTACCTTCATCTACAAATTTCCATGAATCCCCAAGCCCTTTTATACTTTTTAAAATAATATGAAGAAAAATCATACTTACAGGTAGTTTTGTGATTTTTGAAATAACTTTAGTGTTGTACTTCAATCAACATAACCAAGATAAAAAATAATGTTATCATTCAATTTTTTTGCAGCAACTTATCTCTCCATAGTTCAGAATAATGGTAATAACTATGTACATGTAGTTTTGTCTTTTCTGGAAGTATATCTATCATACTGGAGGTCTCCAAATTCTCCCTCACTTTTTAAATTTGCTATAATGTCTCATGTGATGCCTATAAAGTATACTCATGGGTACAATTCATTACAGTACTGTAATAAGAATATACATAGACTAAGAGGAAAAGATTGAGCAGATGATGGAGGCATTCATGTGTATATACTTTAATTCTCTCCCTCATTAAGGGTTAATACAGAGCTCTCTTCTTCAACCCTGCCCACCTATTTCTATTATAAATAATATTTCTATTGTATTATAAATAATATTTCTGTTATTTATAATAGAAATAAAGTATTTGATGAACTTCTAAGTTTTTAATAGAAACAGATCAAAAAGTGTCTAGCAAAATTTTAGGTCCTCCCCTCAAAAAAACATTTCATCAAAACTACATTGGACACAATGAAATTAACTTATCAGGGAATGGTATAAACACCTCTTTCTCTCTCTCCATCTCTCTCTCACTCACTCACTCAGACACACATAAATGAGTGCTCTCTCACTCAATTTTCTTGATGAGAAATATTTTAATCACAAAATATATTACATATTTTCCATTCTCTATTATTGATGTGACTATTAAGATAATTTTCCTGATCATGTATAGCAGTGGTCCTCAAACTACGGCCGCAGGCCACATATTGTATTTGTTCCCATTTTGTTTCTTCACATCAAAATAAGATGTAAGCAGTGTGCATAGGAATTTGTTCATAATTTTTGTTTTTACTATAGTCTGGCCCTCCAATGGTCTGAGGGACAGTGAACTGGGCCCCTGTTTAAAAAGTTTGAGTACCCCTGATGTATAGGCATCCTCAAGCTCGAAAAGAAATCGGCCCATATTATCAAAGCTATTGGATTTATAGACAAGATATAGATTTGTATGTGTTGCTTATTGGCCTTTTGATGTCTGTAGGACCTGTAGTGATGCATTTTATAAGTAAATTTCATAGCAAATTTCTACTTCCTTTTATGGTTTCTTGTTATTCTTTTATTTACTTATTTATTTTTGATTTGAGGGCCACACCCAGTGGCATTCAGAAGTTATTCCTGGCTCTGCATTTAAAAATCACTCCTGGAAGGCTCTATGGACCATATGAGATGCTGGGTGTTGAACCAGGGTCAGTTCTGAGTCTGCAACTGAAAGGCAAACAAAGCCCTACCTGCTGCGCTATAACTTTTTTGTTTTTCTTATTTAGAGATTCCTTAATCTTATTAAATAATGTATAACATTTTCTTTCCATTTTGTTTTATCTTTTTCTTTGTTGAAAATGCATTTATTGTATTTTTATTATTATTTCTATCCTTCATGTGAAATTTTTTACTAATTTTGGGAAAAGATTTCTAAACTAAAAGTCTTATTTATTTTTCAATGTAGAATTTCTTGCTGCAAATTGCCATTGGCACTGCGTTACTTGAATTTCACGAATTTTTATACATTTTATTATTCCTTTCACCCAATCCAGTTCAATATTTTTATTATTAGAAAAACTCATTTGTACACACGTACCACAAACAAAAATTTTCTTATGAATAATTTATCAGGGTCTATTTTAACCTAGTTGACAATATCCATCTTGAAATTGGGTTTTGATATTTACATCTATCTTAATTATTTTTATGATTTATTTTATTTTATTTTTTGTGTGTTTTCTGTTTTTTAGTTTTCACTTTGTTGTTTTGGTGGCATTTTCTGAGAATCAATGCAAGATTCATATATTCAAGACAATGTTCTGCTTAACATCCTTACTCCCTCAGTTTTCACTGTTATCTTAGTTTTTGTATACTTGAATAGTATAAGATTATATTTTAACTAATATAATGGCCTTTTTAAAGATAGATTCATTTTTAATATTTTCCTCCTCCATCTGAAACAACAAAGCATATGCATCAAAACTTTTGGCATGGAATGTTAACTTGAGACTTTATTAATAGTTATAATTCTAAGTCCTAATTTTTTAAATTCAGCTATTTTTAGTGATTCATCAAGTCCTTGATTTTTTCTGATATTTCATTATGTTTTTAACTAATTACATTGTTTTTATAAATTTAGACATTAGTAATTTTATATGTAAAATTTTCATGTGCTTAAATTTCTCTTCATATTAATTTCTCTATGAACTATATCTAATTCTGCGGGTGTCCTGTAAGCCCCTGAAGGGGCCCGGCCAGCGGGGAGTCGATGAGGAGCTCACGGACAGCCGCACCTTTATTTTGAGAGGCTCAGATCACGACCACACCTGTAAGAAATCTGAGAGGTTAATAATAAATGACCCAAGACGGAAAACCGATCAAAGGCAATTTTATTTTGATCTTGCATCCTCTTATATAGACAAGGTAAAGAGGGGCAGGCAACAGTAATGTCAATCATTCTTTTGGAGCGCAGGCCACTTAATTATTCCAAATATGGTAAAAGCACAGCACAGGTTGGGTGGAACAAAGAAAGTAACATCATTTCCCAAATATGGAAAGTGGGCAGAGGGGCAGGGGGTGAGATAACTTGCAAGTCAGTTTCACCTTGTGACCCTGGGAAGGGTCTGCTTGACCACATTCTTGAGCTCTTTACAGATTTATGGTTAGGCAAGAAATAACTTTGTAAAAATAATGTTGCACAGAACAATAATGAGTACCTTGTTAACTCAAGCATGCGGGCCAGGGGAGTGCAGCTCCATTCCTGGGAGTGGTACCAGGCTATGTCCTTCTCCCCTAGGCTAAGAAGTTATTTATTACCTTTGTGGCTGTCTATTTCCTGCTAGCTCAGGGTCTTTGTAGCAAAACAGCACATAGGCAGTTTGCAGATGCAAAACTGGAAAATGGCAGAGAGGCTGTAGCAAAATGGCCACTGTCAGGTCATGGTAACCAACATAATTCTCTTCCTAATCAGGTGGTTTGATCTTTATCTCATTAATTATTGTAGGGAGCCCCTTCAAGAACAGACAGAAATACAGGATTGAAATACAGGCATAGAATTTTGCTAGAAGCAGGCAGATTTGAGAATTGATTGCTATCATTCAAGACTTAAGGGCACCAAACAGAGAGCCATAAAGCAGGTAGCCTCAAGAAGTAAATATAAACATTTATGATCCCTTTATCTGTATATTCCACCTGCCAGAGATAGGTTCCATTATCAGTACATCCCCAACCTGACCGAGACAGCGCTCATTATCTGCACATTCCATCTCACCTGCCAGTGGATCCTGTTATTCGTCTTGTTCAATATATCTACCTCTTATTGACATACTTATGAGCAGAGCTGTGCCCACAAAATAGTATTTAAGTTGGGTCTTGAGTTTCAATAAAGGGAATTGGGTTCAGTCTTGGCTGAAATCCTTTTCCCACTTTTGTCTGTCTCCGTGTCTGTCTTTGTCTGTCTGTTGTCATGTCTGTTTTTGTGTCTTTGTGTTTGCGTCTCCCTCCAAGAAAGAATAACCACATCTTAACTGGTGCCCCTCCAGGAAGGAAACCACACTTTGGCACCCAACTTGGCTTCTTGGGATGGGAGGCAACTGCGGTGACCTGCAGCCACATTCAACAGAAGAATCAGAGCATAAGAAAACTTCAGGATTGGTAAGTGGTGATTTATTTTAGGATAAGGGAAAAAAAACCCTGTATGACAGGACAGTATAAATAGAGTCTAAAGGCTGGTGAAAGACTGGTAAATATGAGAATACTAGTGAAATACAGTTTCAGAGAATGATAAATAGTGAAAAAAGAGTTTTTAAATAGAGAATAGTGAATTTAAATAATAATAAAGTGCTTGAAGAGTCATAGAGAAATAATGAAGAAATGAATTTTCAGAGAAATGTTAGTGAATTTAAAGAATAATAGAGTAAAAAGTATTTGAAGAGTAATAGAGAAATAGTGAAGAAATGAAATTTCAGAGAAAGACTGGTGAATAAATATAGTTATCTAGAAAGATAGAATGGTGAGCAACACCGGATGTGACTGAAATTAAAAAGAAAAGAGAGATTAAAAGATACTACTTGTATTTTCTTCCCAAGTGAACATCTCCATTGGTATCTCAAATCAGAGCTATTGGCTTCATCAAAGAAGAGAGTACCAAAAAAAAAAACCTAAGAATGTTTTTTATAATCTGTGACATAGTCATTTAAATAATGTCCTGTCATTCTAGACTTCATTGGTTAGGAGCATGTTGCCTTCCAGGGGCAAGGATAATACATGGAAGTAACCATCAAAGGGGACAAAGATAGAGGGAATATCTCTTAGCTTTTTTAAACTTTAAAATATCATCTCACTTCTTAAATATCAAGTTATTATTTTTAATATCCTGAACATTTAAGTTATATTGTGACTCATTTGATCTTATTAAATACCTTGAGAAATTTGTATTCATTATTGCTGATTTTTAGTTTAATAGAAAGTAGCCTGGAAAAATTCATAGAACTATAATTTCTGTCCCCAATTTATGACAATATAATATAAACAGCAAAGACAAATAATAAACCAAAAATCTAAAGGAAAGATTTTATATATTTTGTTAGGCTCATATAAAATATTCTTAGCCTGAAATATCTCTAACCCATAATAACATATCAAATTATGTCAAATAACTTGCTAAAATATTGACATTATGCATATTTATTATAGATTATAAATCTTTTGAATAGGACAACTGAATAGTCTGAATCATGTTATTGCTTTTCTTTCACTTATAAATATTATTTTTCTTTTTGATCTGAATGGTTGTTAAATCCTATGAGTACTAAGTTTAAATAAGACTGTAGTTCAGTTTGGGCTCCAGTGGAATAAATAGTAGAGGAATTTCTACACTATAAATTTGGAAAATACTGAAAAGAATATGATCCCATATGTCTTGTCTATGCTCTATAAGTGAACATCTTTAACATTATTAGTTCACCTGTGTCCCTATATAATTGTAAGTGTTGTTCTACTTTAACTCAACATGCCAAGTTCTGGTTGAAAAAGAAATTATAATAAGAAAAATATATTTTCCTCTATTTTTCCAGATAGGATATTAAACAACATTTTTTTTTGTTTTTTTTTTTTTTGTTTTTTTGGTTTTTGGGTCACACCCGGCAGTGCTCAGGGGTTACTCCTGGCTCCATGCTCAGAAATTGCTCCTGGCAGGCACGGGGGACAATATGGGGCACCGGGATTCGAACCCATGACCTTTTGCATGAAAGGCAAATGCAAATTTATAAGTTAGTACAGGAAAGCAAAGACAAATAAAAATTGTTCCTCTATCAGCAATAAAAAATTTAGAAAAACAAATTTCAATAAACAACAAATAATTTATAAATAGAGATAAACCAGATTCAGGGTAAGAGAAATAGTATAGTGGGTAGGGTGTTGGCCTTGAGGGCAGTCAAACTGAGGTTGATTTCCAGCTCCCCAAGCCTGCCAGGAGTGATCTCTGAGCACAGAGCCAGTAATATGTTTAGAATAGAGACCGGTATAACCCTGTCTCAAAATAAGATAAAATAAAGATAAGCACATATAGTTCCTTGAAAAATTATAAAGAAATTCAAAATTTATTAGAAAAGAAGAAAAAAGTTGAATAAAATTCTAAAAATAAAAGCTATACAAATATGTTGATATAAAATAGAACATGAGACCAAAGTGATAGATTATACAGTAGTAGGGTGATTGCCTTGTAGATGGTTAATGTGAGTTTAATCCCTGCACCCTATATAGTACCCCATTCCCCCACTAGGAGTGATCCCTGAGTGCAGAGCCAGGAGTATGCTGGGTTTGGCTCAAAAACAAACCAAAAAGAACATTCGTTCACAGGAAGAATTTTATATTCATATATGTGGATGTATACAAAATATATATCATATATAGATAGATAAAATGTATATAATAAATATCTAACTATATTGTATGTGGATATATATGCATGTGGCTTCTATCCAGATAGCAGCCACTAAAACATGTATCTGAAACTTGTTATGAAGCTGAGGAAGGGAACTAGTAGAATTGAGAACTCATGGCACACTAATTGAAGATTCAGATGATGACAGTCTTCTATGATATTAGCTAAATTCAAGTCATATCCAGAGCCAAATCCACAGTGAGGGTCACATCCATATCAACAGCCACAGAGACAACTTAGACACAGCTTTAGCTTTAGACTCAGATCAATCTCTGGAAACCACAGTCACACTTTATAGTTACTTTATAGTCAGTAACACAACAAAATTGCAGCCTTGTTGCCATTCATGGTGCAAATAGAAGTTCTCCTGGGTAGAGAAGGAGAGTAAACTTCTCAGTGCAATATAAAAAGTCAGTTCAGCAGAAGGTTTGTATATACCCAATGTGTAGCTGTTGTTCATTACATGTGTTCATACTATTGATTGACTTGCAGGATCAATCTTGAGTAATTTGTTTAGTCTGATTTTAAACATGGCTTCACAGGCAATGAGGCAATCTGCTTTGTTCCACCACATCTAAACCACTTAGTGAGCCATTATTGAGGGTACATTGCCTTCTTTTCAAAGACTTGCTCATGAGATCTTCAAATTACCTTCTTGTAACAGTCTTTATGGTGTTAAATAACATTTTTATTGACAAACTTTACCTGCTCCGGGCAAATAATAATTTTACTTTCTTTTTTATTGACATTCAACAGATCATTGAATGTCTCCATGTATAACGATCTGCTTCAAAGTTATTTTTTTTCTTTAGGGGCTTTTAGTCATGTGAGGGATGATTTACTACTAACAGCCAAAAACTTATTACTTACCATTATGTATTTTACACAAATAGATTGATACTAAATGACTAGACTCAGAAAATAACACTTTTTAAAGTTTAAACTTTGAAAAGCCATGAAATACTGTTATATGGTTTTAAATGACTCATGAATCAAGTTAGAAGCATATGAAAATGAGATTTTATTATATTTATGAAATCATATTTTTATTAAATAATTTTTAATTTATATATTTATATGCTTATATGACTGGAAGTTGAGTCTGGTATTTTATTTTAGAATAGTAAGAAAGCTTTATTTTATTTTTTTTATTTTATTTTAACACCTTGATTACATACATAATTGTGTTTGGGTTTCTGTCAGTATAGAACACCACCCATCACCAGTGCAACGTTCCCATCACCATTGTCCCAAATCTCCCTCCTCCCCAACCACTCCCCGCCTGTACTCTAGACAGGCTCTCCATTTCCCTCATAGGTTCTCATTTTTAGGACAGTTCAAAATGCAGTTATTTCTCTAATTAAGCTCACCATTTTTGTGGTGAGCTTAGAAAGCTTTATTTTTAACCTCTTTTAAAATACAATTTTTTATTTAACCACCATGATTAGAATCTGTTATTTCCTTACTGACAATGATACTA
>PVKC010045046.1:0-11599 GCA_004027635.1 Crocidura indochinensis | reverse complement strand
ATGTTGTGGGGCGTGTGTGTGTGTGTGTGTGTGTGTGTGTGTGTGTGAGTGTGAAAAAGGGTCGCATAGACTGAGTCAGCAAGACCAGAAGTTGCCGCTTCTTGCTGGAGAGAGAGATATTGGACTGAGAGGGTGTCCTTTTGCATTGGGAGCTGGATGTCAGCTTGTTGAGAGAGAATCTTGGTCTTGGTTCCTAAAGACTTAAGAACTGAAGATGCAGAGGATTAAATGGGGAGATATAGTGGGTCAGGATTGAGGGCATGAGAGGATAGGGTTTACATAGTTTAAAAGCAATATATGACCACATTATGTCCACCATTTTAGTTTTAGTATTAAATACAAATCATAGGACCTTCCTTTCCATTCTACCACTAACCACCCTTTTAGGTATTCTCAATTTTGTTTTAAGAACCCAAAGATTTGAGGGCATATTATTTTTGTGTTCTCTTAGAAAATAGCCAAATTCTCTTACACAGACTAATAACTTCCTTTTCCTTAATTCTAAAATGGCTTAGATACATATACAATTATATATCCCTTCAAATTTATTTCCTCTTTTAATTTTCTTTGCCACAATGTTGTTTATTGTCCAATTGTTTTTTGTTAATTCAGTTCCTTGTGTTTTGTTTTATTTTTAGTCATAGTTTGAATTTGTTTCTTAAGAAATACCACAGATATTGTTTGTATGGCAAATCAAATTTATACTCTATTATTTTCCACTCATAATATTTCAAAAATTAAAAAGAAAAGACCTAAATATCAACTTCTAAAATATAAAGAATTAAAGAGAAAACAATCAACGTGTTATTTCTTGAGGCATCAATGAGGAATATTCTTGATTAGGCATTTCATTTATTATTTGAAAAGGATAAGAGCTTTCAGATTTATCTTCTTTGAAACAAGTAAAGAAAGGAAACACTGCATAAAATCATTATGAGCATTTAAGCATAGAAAAAGGAGTGATGAAACTGTTATGTAAAAATTGCAGATGATGCTTGTGAATGTCCCATTTGAGAAAGTCATGATTTCATATATTGCTACCTCCTGCCTTTTAGGAGGGAGTCCTCTCCCTAAATGATGCTTTTAAGAGGTTGCCCTAAAAAAACCTGATAAGTTGAGTTGATATGGAGCTACATTACGCTTGCAAAGTGTTGATATTGGTTATTATTTTAATCACATTAGTAATCATCCTAAAATGTTAGATATATTTACCTGAAAAACATGCCTGTTCCTATTGGACAAACTAAAAGAAAAATAAAGAATTGTTATATGTTCAAAGTTAACTGAAGACAGGAATATCAGATGCTTGTAGGGATGCATTAAATTGGCATAATACGTAAATAAATAAACAAATGTCACAAGAAAGTGACATAAGAAAGTTACACAAGAAAGTTTTTGTGATAGCATGGAGGTAAGGCGTTTGCCTTTCATGCAGAAGGTCAATGGTTTGAATCCCAGCATCCCATATGATCCCCGAGGCTGCCAGAAACGATTTCTGAGAATAGAGCCAGGAGTAGCCCCTGAGTGCTCTGGGTGTGATCCCAAAACAACAACAACAGCAACAAAAGAATGCTGTGGGCCAGCAAGGTGGCGCTAGAGGTAAGGTGTTGTCTGCCTTGCAAGCGCTAGCAAAGGAAGGACTTCAGTTCGATCCCCGGCGTCCCATATGGCCCCCCAAGCCAGAGGCAATTTCTGAGTGCTTAGCCAGGAATAAACCCTGTTTTTTGGGGGTGGCCCAAAAAACAAATAACAAAACAAAACAAAACAAAACAAAACAAAAAAAAAAAACAAAAAAAAGAAAGCTTTTATTGATGATGTGTAAGTTCATTATTTTTGTTTTGGTAATGGCTTCATAGTTGTATTCAAAGCCTGTCCAGGTATGTTCTTTAAATATAAGTTTATTATTCAAAGTAATGCATATACTAGTTAAAATATTAAAAAATATAAAAAATATATGAGTTTAAGGCAATGGGTTCAGATGGATGAAATATGATGCCATGTTCAAGTGGTCTAGTCACAAGCTAGTTGCGCAGAGCTTCTTCCTTCTAGTTGGTGTGGAGAGTTTTCTCACCTATGCTTGGAGTGTATTGTCTTGCAACATAAAGTTTTTTTTTTGTTTGTTTATTTGTTTTTTTTTTTGGTTTTTGGGCCACACCCAGTGATGCTCAGGGGTTACTCCTGGCTCTGCGCTCAGAAGTTGCTCCTGGCTTGGGGGACCATATGGGAAACAGGGGGATCGAACTTCGGTCCGTCCTAGGCTATCGCAGGCAAGGCAGGCACCTTACCTCCAGCGCCACCACCTGGCCCCCCTAAATTTTAGTTTTATATGCACTAGAAACTAATGTGGACACTCTGACCATTTTAAAACAGTCTTGGATGATATTTGAACCCACAATTTCATTAACAAAATAGGTATTCGGTAGTGCAGAAATATGTGGGGTGTTGCATTGCTTAATGAACTGTTGTTCTTTCTAATTATATTATATGCTTATTCACAGGTCAGAATAATTGGTTTGTATCTATTTACCAAGCTGTGACATTATTAGTCTACAGCAACCTCACACATTTTCAAAGACATCTTAAAGATAATTAGAGGTAAAGGTTACATCTTCTTACAGCTGAAAACGATCTAACATTAATAAAAATTAACCCATACACTCTGCTGGAGAACTGAGAGTAATAAAGGGAGAAGAAGGGGACTGGGCAGTGGCACTGGAGGTAAGGTGTCTGCACTAACCTAGGACGGACCTCGGTTTGATCCCCCCGTTCCCCATATGGTCCCCTGTGCCTGCCACTAGCGACTTCTGAGCGCATAGCCAGGAGTATCCCCTGAGCGTCACCGGGTGTGGCCCAAAAACCAAATAAATAAATAAATAAATAAATAAATAAATAAATAAATAAATGGAGAAGAAAAGGTTTAAAGGTGTAAGGGAGTCCATGTATATTGGTGATGAGAATGGTGTGCTAACACTTATGAAAAAGTATGACACAGTAACCCTTATCTGTTTTCTAAGCCAGATTTATTTCAATAAAAACATAATAAAATATATGATAAAATTTATCTAAAATAAGGAAATTCTTCATTCATAACTATAAATGATTCTATAAAATATGTATGTGTACCCATGCCAAAAATAATTGAATATGTATTATATATAAAAGATTATAGATATCAGCTTTGTACTCTTTTTTTTTTTTTTTTTTTTTTGGTTTTTTTTGGGCCACACCCAGTGACGCTCAGGGGTTACTCCTGGCTATGCGCTCAGAAGTTGCTCCTGGCAGGCACGGGGGACCATATGGGAACCGGGGGATCGAACCGCGGTCCGGTCCGTCCTAAGGCAGGCACCTTACCTCCAGCGCCACCGCCCGGCCCAGCTTTGTACTCTATTAGATTTCTTTCTTTTATGCAACTAGAAGATATTTGAAGTTGTATTTTGTCTTTTTAAGAATATTGGGAAAATTCTAAGCATTTCTCAAGGGACTCATGAAATGCTCCTACTAACTGAACCAACTAAGCCAGGCATTTCAATCATTGAGCCAGGCAGTGTGGCAGTGACTGTGTCCTGCTTTTTGGGGGACAAACTAGGTGGTGTTCTGGGGCCTCCATGATTATAGATGGGAGCACAGGTAGTATTTATTAGATCTTAATAAAAATAAGTGGTATTTTTTTTCAGTGGGGAGAGAAGGTAAAAAAAAATAAGCAGTATTTTCAGTAATTAATTTATCCTTTTTAGTATAATGGAAACAGAGAAAGTAAAGCCTTATCAAAATCTTACAGTGATGTAATTCATGGTAGAGACAAGTATATTTATTTATGAACTTTATTTCAATGGTTAATATAAATGCCTATTTTTGTCTTTTTGTTATGTTTTTTCTTCTTTTTTCTCTTTTTCTTTTAAATTGATATTTATAACCTCTAGATGGACTCCTCCTGGTTTGTTTGTTTGTTTTTTTGCTTTTGTTTTTGGATATTTGTTTGTTTTTATTTTTTTCTTTCTTTTTTTCTTTTTCCTTTTTTTTCTTTTTCTTTCTAATTTTTTCTTTTTTTTTCCAAACAGAACCACATAACCTGAATCATCTTGTTCTGCCTCATAAATTGAAGGAAAAAATGGATGCTACCAAGACCAAACAGTCATATGAACATTGAGTAGAAATAAAAAAATGATTAGACTTAAACACCAAATCTAAAGCCAATGACAACAGAATTGATACTCAATCTACAACAAGTTAGACACAGAGAGGACCACTTACATTAGCAGGGGTTGGAGGCAAAGGAGAGGTATATGGGATGCATGCTGGGAACACAATTGGAAGGAGGACAACACTGGTGGTGAGAATTCCCCTGATTCAATATCACTATGTACCTAAAATATTACAGTTAAATATTTGTAATTCACTTTGTCACAATAAAAATTATTGGAAAAAAGTGGAATATGGAGTTCAAGTGGTAATACAGTGGGTATGTCACTTGCCTTGATTCAATAAGTCATATTTGATTGCCAGGCACCACAAATGATTTCATATATCCCACCAACATTTATTCCTGATCATAGAGCTAGGTGTAATCTCATAATTCTGCTGGGCAGAGCGTAGCCCCAAAAGTAGAACATCACATTAATTTTTCATAATAGAGTTTAAGCCTATCACCAATCCTGAAGCTGCAGAAATACACTCAGATTTCTGTATCATAGAACGAATTCATGACAGTAACCAGGGTACTTGGGAATATTAAACATGGAAACTTTGTCATATATACCAAATACCTATTCTAAGATAAACCTATTATCTTTTCTTTTGCATAGTAAAGTTTTTTGTTGTTTTTGTTTATGATGCAGTAACTGAATGTTTTATTTTAGAAAAAACTCTTATGGGCACTAACAACCATGAAAGAAATGAACCGTGAAAGAAAATACTGCTTTCCAGAGGGTGGCATTAGGTTGTTGCTTTGTGTCTCTGTGTGTATGTTTAAAATTTTTGAGACATACCTGGTGAGGCTCAGGGCTTATTCTTTGCTTTGTGCTCAAGCACATCTCTCTTGACATGTTCAGGGACCAAATAGGATGCCAGGTATTGAAACTGGAATGACCAAGTGAAAGATACCCTACCCCATGCAATTGCTTGAGTCCTGACATTAGGTCTTGTAAAGGCATTACAAGCAAATAAAGCAGAATTTTTACTGAAATCTGCTTACAAATAAAATGTGTTTAGAATTTTCTAAGCTTGTTTTTATATTAAAAGTCAGTCTTAATAAGTTACATTAATTAGTGTTCAATATGTCCAAATAATCTGAAATTCTGATTTGAATTCCTTATGACAGAAATCAGAGTATATTTCTGCAACTTTAGAATTGGTGATGTGCATAAAATATTATGAAATTTTAATATAAAGAAATAGTAACAGGGTGAAATTTCTCAGTGTTACATAGAAATAATATTGTCAATTATTAATGGGGGATGAGATGTTGGACACTTGCTTGTCAGGTGGTCTATCCGACATTTATTTTCTTATATCTCATCTTGTCCGCTGAGTACCATCTGGAATTAGCCTATGCACAGAGCCAAGAGTAAACCCTGAGCACTACCATGTGTGGTCCAAAAACAAAAACTAAACAAAAGTGCTAATAGGATATATCGAATTTGTTTTTATTTTTTTTCTTATTAGACCACACCCATTGGTGTTCAGGACTTACTCCTAGCTCTAGCTCTAATAGGATATATCGAATTTGTTTTTATTTTTTTTCTTATTAGACCACACCCATTGGTGTTCAGGACTTACTCCTAGCTCTGTGCACAGGAAACACTTCTGGCAATACTTGAAAGAACAAAAATGCTATGAGCATCAAAGGTAGGGCAAGCAGTTTGACATGTTAATCTTTTTATTTATTTATTTATTTTTGGTTTTTGGGCCACTCCCAGAGGTGCTCAGAGGTTACTCCTGGATATCTGCTCAGAAATCGCTCCTGGCAGGCACGGGGGAACATATGAGACCCTGGGATTCGAACCAGGGTTCTGGATCTTAGGTTCTGGATCGGCTGCTTGCAAGGCAAACACCGCTGTGCTATCTCTCCAGGCCCGCCATGAAAATCTTTTAAATTCCATTTTATATTTTTGGCCATTGTGTGAATTACTTTTGTCTTGCTCACATTTTAACAAATCATCCTGACATAGTTTCATGGGTATTGACTGAAAATTCTGGTCATAGGATTAAAACAAAGGCTTGATTACTCAAAGAACAAGCTACAACTGAATAAAACAACATTTTTGTTCAAGTTTACCAAAATATTTTTATGTGCCTGCATGGAAGTAGTTATTTTTTGTAATTAGTAATTTGTAATTATATGATAAGAATTCTGAGTTAGTAACTTCAAACCTTTCTTCTTTCATTTTTAGAACCAGTTGGGGAATAAGAGGGATATCAAGGTATTAAGGATTTAAGGCCATGGCCAGTGATACTTGGTCTGGCAGTGTGGGCCTGTCAGTTTGGTACTTGGAATCATACATCTTTAACAGTGACTGTACCCAAATTTCCTTCAGAAAATGATACAATATATTTAGTAAAATATTCTGTACAGTCAATTCACCTGACATTTCTCCCAGAATGGCAGCACTATTTCTACATTCTGATATTATCTGCTAGAGACCTTTAAAAAAATGAACATTCATACACGCTTATCCCATTTTCTCTCTTTTTTACCCTTGCTCTCTTTTCCCTTTCCATTTCTTCTCTCTTCTTTCTCTATCATTCAATCTTGCAACATTTTAGTGAAATGAAGCTTGCATCATTAGAATTAATTGTATTTAGTAATCATTCTTAAGTGAATAAAAGGGAAGTTTCTGCTATATATTTTTATAATGCATTAGCATATTACTAAGGCATCCACAGAGATGTCATAAAAAGATAAATTTAGATGTCACTGTTTCTTTTTTAAAGATTATAATCAGTTTGGTATTTTGGGCATATTTTAAAAATGTTCTATAAGTAAGATGAATTATATCTTCCTGTGTTCATTTCCTTTCTATTTTATAGTTTAAAAATCACTTCCTAAAGGTATCTTTCAAAAATTAATCACATTGTCATAAAAAAGAATATTGATTCATTGCATAATAGCAATATTTCTGCTACAATATATACCTTAATGTTTTATCAAGTTTCTCTTCTCATAAACAGATTTTATGAGTTATAATTTTCTCTCTAAGGTAAATATTTTAGAAAATTAAGTATGAAAAATTACATTACAAAAACAGAAATTTCTAAATAAAGATTTAAAGAATTCTCAAAATTATCAGATTATCAAAGTTATATTTTTGTAATGTCAGTATCCCAACTAATTTACTTTTAACATTCACACACCAATAGTAAAAATGTCAAATCTGACAAAATTCATGACAAAATTAATATTAGCCACATTTACTCTTGAAAGGAATTGTTTCCAAGCCTTCATCACTGCAGAATTTCTTTTGCATTAAATCCATTTAAAATAAATTCCCCCTATGTTTGATGAAATCCCACAAGCATCTCAAAAATTCGTTTGAATGTCTCACCCACGAAAAACTGTCTTTTCTACTCTGTTGGAATTAATTTTTTTCTACTATTTTCTACCACAGAGTATGGTTGATATCTTTAAGTCACTTTCACATTTTTCTGTTAT
Organism: Crocidura indochinensis; assembly: GCA_004027635.1. NCBI lineage: Eukaryota > Metazoa > Chordata > Mammalia > Eulipotyphla > Soricidae > Crocidura > Crocidura indochinensis. The sequence continues at coordinate 3,951 of PVKC010045046.1, read as the reverse complement.
TTTTCCTACTTTTTCTTTTTTACTAAACTACAGAATTCTGTTAAAAATATAATTCCTGTAAAGTACTTTTTTAATTTTTGGTAAAGGGCTCAAATGGAAGAGTACGTGTCTAGCATTTATGAGTTTCTTAGTTTAATTTACAACCCTGTTTGGTCCCCTAATAACCATCAATTATAGCTTTGATGATACATGAGAATCACCTATTAGACTGAGAAGGAATATCAAAGCTTGAATCTCTGTTCCAACTAGTCACAGGTTTTCCAAAACTATTAAGTATAACTTCTGTTTAAATTATATAATATATTTTAATATTTATGCTAAACAAAGTAAGTCAATTAAGTCAACAAGTACTGAATAGAGAAAGATAAATCCAAGAAATGCATTGTACTGAACAACAGGTTATATTTTTGGTTTTGATTATAAATTTATCAGCAAGCATGGGGATTAAGGATCAGATCAGATGTAACATAAAGGCAGTGGTGGAGAGTCATCAATACTTTGTTGTTGTTGGGGTACAGTAACTTTAAACATCAATACTACAAACTTTGATTCTATTAAAACCATAACCTATAAAATCCTTTAAATAAATAAGAAAATATATTAAGCATTTAAAATATATAAATAAGTAAATATCTCAGATAGGAATAAGTCTAGTAAATGGTAAGCAAAATTACTTTACTAAAATATACTAAAATTACTAGTAATATTGAAAAAAATAATTACCAAATAAACTAAACTATAGTAGTTTGCAAAGTACTTATCTTTAATAAAATGTTATCTGGTTTCCCACTGAATTTTTTTTGAAGCTTTGCACATTAATTTAACAAATACTTAACTTCTCAAATGTTTCTAGATTTTGGGTAGGAATAAGTGATAAATATGGGGAATATTTCTGTACTGAGGAAGCTTATTTTATAGCATAGGAAGAAAGATGATAAATACTTTGTTCTGAAAATGAAATTTGTCATTTTTTTTCGACTTAATGGGTAAAACATTCTAGAAAGAACTTGCTTTTGTAGAAAAACCTTGCTTAGAAAACAATGTATTTAGTTTTACAACATTGTCTTTGACATTAGGCAAGCAAAATATTGCAGAAACATTTTTGTTGAAATATTTTGGGTGGGTTTTATAGTCCCATCTGTTTTTATCTCAGATTTGCCCAAATTAGAGAAAGAGGACAGCAGAGTTTTAAATTGTATCAATGTATTCAGATAGATCTTTCCATTTCCTATTCTGTCAAACATGGAATGTGAAAGAAAGCTATTAAGTTTTAGGAACTTTATGATTTTTATTATTTTGATTTTATAAAAGTTCTATAAAGTGGGTAGTAATTTGTAGATTAACAAAAGAAAACCCTGAAACTGAAATTGTGTTTTCTACTTTTTTTTTTTTTTTTGGTTTACGAGCCACATCCGTTGACACTCAGGGCAGGTGCTGAAATTATTTCTTCATTTCTGTGATTCATGTCTATTTTCAGTGAAGCATAAGTAACCTCGTAAGTAAGCATAAGTGAAGCATTCAGTGACCTCATAAAATATAATACACAAATTCATCTTGATTTTATGGTACGTTTTTGGAACCAGCTATGGTCTATCAAGAATCACTTTACCACCTATCAGTACCTAGATCTTGTCCAGAGTGATCATTTCCAACTATCGTTGGCATAATACTCACTCCTCTGTGTTAATTTTAATTTCTCTCTTTGTGGCAAGTTAAGTTTTTGTTTGTTTTTACCAGGGAATAGTTCTCTTGGCCCTCACTTGTATTGTTTTGGGATATTATATCATATTACATTTTTATATCCTGCATATAAGGACAATTATCCTATGTTTGTTTATCTTCCACAGAATTTTTTCACATAGATTATACTCTCCATGTCTATTCATATATAATTACATTTTATGACTTTATTTTCCTAATGAATGCAGAGTATTCCATTGAGTAGATATAACATAGTTTCCTTTTCTATTCATCTGTTCTCATGCACTTGGGTTGTTTCCAGATTTTGACTATTATGACTAATCCTTTGATAAATATAAGAGTGAAAAATGCCATTTTTTGCATTGAGTTTTTGGGCTTCTAGTTTAAATTCCAAGAGAGGCGTTTCTGGGTTATATGGGAGCTCAATTTCTAATATTTTAGGAACATCTATTTTGCTTTTTAAAATGGTTGGACTAGTCTACTTTCTCACTAGCAATGAATGAGAGTCTTGTATTTTTTAAGTGTTCAGTCTCTGCAGTGTATGATGATATCTCTTGTTTGGATTTGCATATTCCTGGTGACAAGAGATTGCTCATGTCTCTTTTGTCTATGTTTTTTTAATTTGAGAAAGTTTCTGTTCATTTCTTCTTTCCATCTTTATTGGGATTTGTTGTTATATTCTTGTTATATTAGTGCATTGTACAGCTTGGGTATTAAATCTTTGTCTGGTGGGTGCTAAATAAATAATTTCTCCTAATTCAGTAACTTCATCAGCATTTATTTTGAACACCCATAATTCCTGATGACCAAACATGAATTTCCTAATGACTCACTCATATGTAATCAACACTCCAGCTTTCCATCAATAATATTGTATCTTATCAAAATATATTAAAAGATATTAATACTTTGGGTTAGAAATTGCATCAGAATACATTAAAAGAGAGAAACATTTAGTGTTTGGTCACAAGTGAGTAGTTTTGAGAAAATCAGGATATCTAAACCATATTATAAGCCATCCAAAGAAAATCGCACTAGGTGACTGATATAAACTAAAATAATGGTTTCACATAAGACTGATTATTTACAAAATTAATGCTATCTTGAATTAAGAATCAGCTGTCTTTTCATCATATTCAATAAATAAAAATAATTACATTTTATTCCCATAACTCCCATTAGCTTAATATCCTTTTATTATTAAAAAATTTGCTACTGGGGCCCGGAGATAGCATGGAGGTAAGGCATTTGCCTTTCATGCAAAAGGTCATCGGTTCGAATCCCGGTGCCCCATATGGTCCCCAGTGCCTGCCAGAAGCAATTTCTGAGCATGGAGCCAGGACTAACCACCTGAGCGCTGGCGGGTGTGACCCAAAAACCAAAAAAAAAAAAAAAATGCTACTTTTAAATATTTTAGCCTGGGTGACACTGTTTAGTCAGGGGGAAACCCCTTTATTCAGTGTTTAGGGATCATTCCTGTAGTGTTCATAGAACCATATGTAGAACAAGTAACTGAACCCCGTCACCCACATGTGAGACAAAGTACTGTCTCACTGATCACTAATGGATTGTATAATTTTTAACAATCAGACTCCACTTTGCTTTAATAGATACTGTTATTATTCAATTTATTAATACAAATTTAGGATTCAGAATGCTAGCCAAGTTTTTCATGTTTATGTAGTTTAAGTGAATTTAAATTCTGTAATTAAGCTACCACTTAACTTTCACATTACTAATTTTTCCCACTACATTGAAATTTCAAATAGTGTAAATTCAGTTTTAAAAATTAAGTTTTCTACATAGATAATGAAAGTTAAATTAATTAACTTTTGCTCATGCACTAAAGCTTACATGTTTATTGAATGTTGAATGTACCCTTTTAGCTGAAGTATTCTTAATTTATTTTACAGGCTTCCACAAAGCAATATTAAAATGTATAGATCAGTGTAAATGTATTTTGGCAGGACAGCTGCATGTGCATGTTGCTCACATCTCCTCTCTTGAGATGTGTATTTTCATATTTTAACTCTGGGTTGTATAATGGGGCTCAAAACCTTTGGAGAAGCCTACCTTTTGAGCATGTCATTCTCTCTCTTATAGTCTCCCTCCCTTTCTTCAATATATCTAAATAAAATTATTTTACTTAAAAAATAAAATTAAATGCATAGATATTTTGCAGTTCTGACTTTCTGATAGAAATAATTAAAATAGTTAACTGAATTAGTCATATTATGAATGGCTCTCTCT
>PVKC010045045.1:0-11249 GCA_004027635.1 Crocidura indochinensis | reverse complement strand
TAGAAATTTCTTTCTAGACTTTAAGCTTTGCTTCTTCCTTGCTATTTTAAAAAGTCCACCTCTCTCTTTGCTTCTTGTCATTTTCCTTGTTTTCTTTCCTCCCTCACTACACCCTCCCCAAATGGACAGGGCTGTGTTGGAGCCTCCTGGCCATATATTTCCAGGAGTTGCTATGGCAATTCTAAACCATCATGTTGCCTGTGGGCATGATATTTAAAATATTAATACATTATAATGATTATATAATAACTTAAGAGTTTACTCAAGAATTTACTATTTTTGACACAGTCATCGAGTATTGACCTATACTAGCTCCTCTAACAACAAAGGGGGAGCCCTGGAGGATGTGAGAGACATTTTTACTATCACAAATTAAAACTGCTGCATCACTTGCGATCTCGTTGAAACATCATTATTATCAGTCAATTAGAATTGTTCACCACTCTCCTTATCTTACGCTATTATGACCTCATCCATACCATTGTTTATGTAACTACATACCATCTTGACAATAAAATATAGGATGTTCTAAAGCCAAAATATAAATGTAAAAAGAATAATACTGAAGCTAACATAAATGTGTCAAGTTCAGACTCCCTTTGGAAATGATTCTACAGTAAAAAGGAAAAGCAAGACTGAACTATTGATTTCTTTTATCTCACTTTCCAAGTATTCCTCAGTTCACTGAACATCAAGGAAAATATTGCTCTTTTGTCTTCCTACAGAAATGTCATATGACTTTACCATGCATCTGTATCCATGATATGGCTTAATTCTCTTTTTCTTTTTCATTATTTCTGATGTTGCATGGGAACTAAGGATGGCACTAATAATTTCAGGTTTTCTGAACAATAATCTGATTTTCTTATGAGCTATATAAAGCAATTGCCTATGATTCTATTGATGCCTGGTAGTCATCAATGCTTTGTGTGGATTTTTTAAATGTTTACTAGATCATACTGCTGCCTATGACTCTAATTTACATGGGCCTAAATGATAATGGTAATTGCAGCATCCAAACTCAGCAGCTGCTTTCTTACTAAAGCCAGACCCTGGAGTCTGACCCAGGTTCCATAATTGCTAGTATGTTGATATGGTATCACAGTTTAACTAATGTGGGCAATGACTGCAAACCTGACCTTAACAGCTATAGGATGATGTCTTTTGTTTGAATTAATTTTAAGATGGCTGCACCGAACTGCTCCCTGATAATGGGGTTCCCTTTCAGGGTGTCTGCTGCCTCTTATACCTCATGGATGGCAACTCCATTTTCAAGAATGGGTGATTTCAGCAGAGAGCTAGAGACAGCTATAGTCTGTCTGTGCTGCACACTGTCAACTCCTAGTCTGTTTTTGATACAGTATATACAAGCTCAAAACTGAACCTTCTTGAGTCCTTTTTTATTAAAGGAAGTTCTCCAACTTCGATTGTAGATTAAGCCTTCTTCAACTACTTTGGGAAAGCTTCCTTTGTTTCTGAATTGCTCCCACTACAAACCTGTGGATTGTCTAATAACTGGAACCTGAATTTTGCTGTATGACAGAAAAGTTCTGAAGCTATGAGCTTCTCATAATGTGCTGAGACTTTAAGCTTAGAGGTGTGGAGCTAAAGCTAAGGCCTCTTGATGAGGGACCCCCACCCATAGGACCACAGTTTCCAATTCTAGAAAAACTTTAGAAATCCAGATATTCTGAAGCTGGTTAACTCCAGGATGAAAAATGAGAATTTGGTAAAAAAAAAAAAAAAAAAACAAAAAACACCCTATGCATTCATCAAGAATCTGTTTGATGTAAAGTAGAACAAATTTGTGCCTGCTTAGGAAACCAACTTATTGGAGCAAAGCCAAGGAAGTAACTTTAGTGGGTGTGGCTTGCCTCAGAATTGAAGGCTCCCATGCAACTCCAAGAGAGGTAGGAGACCTCAGACTCATTTTGTCATTGCAAATGTGATGTTCTTTAAGTCCTTGTACTCAATTCTCTTCTCACTCTAAGCTGGCATCTTCTGCCAAGTACCAGACAATGTTTTCTTTTGTTTCAGTCTCTGCTTCTTTCCTCCTTCCACCCAGAATGACTGTTACTTAGTCATGAACACAATTAGTTTTGTCTTCTTCAGAATTGAATCTCCCTATAGTGAGAACCATATTTCCAGCATATTTTCTTAGAAAGTGTCCTTATGTTATGTCATAGTGCCCCACTTAGTTTTTATGTGTCCTTTGTGTTGATTCTACAGGATTGCTTACAAAATCCTTCTTTTTTAGCTTTCTTTCTTTGCCTACCTGACATTCTGGTGATGGGCTTGAAATTAAAATATTGTGTGCTTGAAACATTAACAGTATTTTGTTTGTTTGTTTGTTTGTTCATTCTTCCTAACTCCTTCTATGAAGCGAATATCACACTCATTCCCAAAAACAGTCCAGCTGTGCTCAGGACTTATTCCTGGCTCCATGCTTAATGATAACTTCTAATGGTTTCAGGGGACCATATGAGCTACCAAGGATTAAAACCAGGATTGGCTACACACATGGCCAACTCCCTACCAGATGCTCCAGCCTCTGTAGCAGCACTTTACATTATATTGCCTACCGGTAAGTAAAAACTGAAACAAATTTGAAAAATGTAAAACACATACAGAAACTTCAAAAATTGTATGTGACCCCCATTTTAAGTACAGAACATTGCTGTTATTCTTATACTTTTTTCTTGAATATTTCTTGAGCTTAAATTATGACATTCAAACTAAAGGCATCTTCAAGGAGGAAACGCTCTCCAAACACCACAGAGACTGGCACATATCACAAAGAACAAGAACTATCAATACTGGCAGGGATGTGGAGAGAAAGTAACTTTTATTTACTTCTGGAGGAAATGCCATCTAGTCCAACCTTTATGGAAAATAATATGGAGATTGCTCAAAAAATTGTAAAATAAGCTCCCATCTGATCCATCTATACCACTCCTAGGGATATACCCTAGGAATACAAAAATACAATTCAAAAATTCCTTCCTCACATCTATATTCATTGCAGTGTTATTTACAATATCCAGACTCTGGAAATAATCAAGATGTCCCTCGATGGATGAATGGCAAAAGAAACTGTAGTACATATACACAATGGAATATTATGCAGTCATTAGAAGAGATGAAGTCATGAAATTTTCCTATGGAATGAACATAGAATCTATTATGCTGAATGAAATAAGTCAGAGAGAGAGAGATAGACACAGAATAGTCTCACTCATTTATGGGTTTTAAGAAAAAATTAAAGACATTATTGTAATAAGGCCCAGAGAAAATAAAGTTAAGGGCTAGAAGGGCACAATTTCAAGTTTAACACAAAGAGTGGTAAATGCTGTTAGGGAAATAACTACACTAACAACTACCATGAAAATGTTAAAGAATGAGAGAAGTAGAATGCTTGTCTCAAATACAGGTGGGGGGACATTGGTGTTGGGAATGTTGCACTGAAAGGAGGGGGGGTGGTTCTGTTTATCACTGAAACCCAACTACAATCATGCTTGTAATCCTGGTACTTAAATAAAGATTTCAAAATATAAATTACATGGGGAGCAGAAAATGCTGAGCAAGGATGTTTACTCAAGTCCTTTCCCCCATCTGAATACATAAAGAAAGCCACTGAACTATTCAAGCCTGTGACCCTAAAATCAAAAGATAAGGAAAATAGACCACAGTAACCAGCCTCTCTAGTTACAAAGTTTTTGTCATGGACAATGAAAACATAGGATACAGAAATACTTTGAGTTATTACTTCACTCCAGCTCATCCTTAATAAGGTCATATCAGGGCCAGAGTGGTGTCATGGAACAGTAAGGCATCTAGCTTGCCAGTGCTAGCCTAGGATGGACTGCAGTTCCATTCCCCAGCGTCCCATATAGTCCCCCAAGCCAGAATCTATTTCTGAGTGTCGCCAGGTGTGGCCCATAAATACAAACAAACAAAATAAGGTCAAATAATACCTACCACACAATAAATACTAATTCTATTAATAACAGAGCGAATTTGATGAACAGATAGTCCATCTCAAGTGGGTGAAGAAAAGTAATCTAAACTAGGAAGTATCGGGTTAAGAATGATGCAAGAGAAAAACCAAACACATTTTTTAACTAAAAAATTATTTATTTAAGCACCCTGGTTACAAAATTGAGTTTCAGGGCTGGAGAGATAGCATGGAGGTAAGTCGTTTGCCTTTCATGCAGGTCATTGGTTCGAATCCCATTGTTGCATATGGTCCCCCGAGCCTGCCGGGAGCGATTTCTGAGCCTAGAGCCAAGAGTAAACTCTGAGCGCTACTGGGTCTGACCTAAAAAAACAAAAACAATTGAGTTTCAGTCATAGAATGTACACCACCCTTTCACCAATGCTCTTTCTGCCACCAATGTCCTGGGTTCCCCTCCCAGTCACCACCCATCTACCCCACCCCTGACTCTCTTGGAAAACACATATTGTAACACTTCCCAATGTCTGCAATATGCCTAAGCCCAGAAGGAATTTCCTAGGAGGTGTTGCTAAGTTTTCTATCGCTGCATGTCTGTGTGTGACACAAACATGGAAAGCAAGCCAAGGGCACAGCTGCATCTTTTTTCTGTAGAGGAAGAGGCAAATCTAAAGATATTGTCAACAGACCTTGAAAACTCCACGGCGGTGAATGGCAATCACTTCATAGAAAGGCAGGAAGATTAGTCAAGTTTACAGCAACCCCTGTACTCTATAGCATTTATATTGGTACATTAAAACTGATGTATGAAATGACAACCTGGGACAAGGAAAAATTTTTAAAGGACACTTTGTTAAAGAAGACATGAAATTACATTATATAGAAATATCAATAGAGAGCCCTGGGACACTGTGAGTGAGGGGAACAGGGACCAGAGAGCCGGGAGGAAGCACGCAGGGGTCGCCATCATGCCGCCCCAGCCTAGCCAGTCCTGGGACACTGTGAGCAAGGGACCAGGGACTAGAGGAGCACCACGCTTGCCCAGGAAGCCAGGGAGGAAGCACACGAGAGTCACCATCTCTCCACCTTGGCACAGCCATCTCTAGAGACACTGAGTGTGGAAACCAGGGAACAGACAGAAACCACACTTCCAGGTCTTGGAACACCCTGCCCTTCCTGCTGAGCCTGCGAAATGCTCAGACTCCCCTAACTTATACCATATAGGTCTAGTCAGCCCAGATCTACAGCCCATAAAACATTATAGCAAAACATTGAACCAGCTAGCAATATCCCTATTATACTTAGGCAAGCCACCTGGATAGGAAAAATAAACTCCACATCAATTATATCCTCAAGCACATCTAATATCATCAGTACAGCAGACCACTTTATTAAACAACCCAAAAACTCAACATTTAAAGCCACCAAATGCAAATAAATAAATAAGACGCTAGCAAGTTTCCAAGTCCACCAAAAATATGTGCCCAATAGATGAGAACTTAAAAGTGACAATGAATGTCTTAGCAATGGAAACTAAGTAATCACTAGTCTCTGAAATTAAGAAATCTTTAGATGAACAATTCAACCAACTCAAAGAAGAACTTTTACAGCAGATGAAAGAGTCCATACAATTGGAACCAAGGGAAATAAAAAAAATGTTAGCAAACCATAATATAATTACACAGTTAGAAGAAGGCATAGAAGAACTTGAAGAAAAATTACAAAACAACAACGACAAAGAGGTCAATAAAAAAGCAAGAGAAAAACATTAGAGGAAAGTTAAGTACCTAATGAACAAAGATAAAAGAAATAGCCTACAGATTGTAGGAATACAAGAAGGGGAGGAAAATGAGAAAGTAGAACAAGTAGTGAGGAAAATAATAGCAGAGAATTTTCCCACCCTCTGGGAAGAAAAACCTGTTCAAATTCAGGAGGCAAAAAGATTCTTAATAAAATAGACCCTAAGTGACCAACACCAAGACATATGGTAATCCAATTGACAAAAAAAAAATAAAGAGAAAGATTAATTATTTAAAGCAATAAGGGAGAGAGAAACTCTCAAGTACAAAGGAAGGGTCATAAGAATCAAATCAGACTTCCCATTTGAAACAATTTAAGTAAGAAGATAGCAGAGTAACAAATTTAAACTACTGAATAAAGAAACTTCCAATTTAGAGTCTATTGCCTGGCAAAACTCTTATTTATATGGGAGGGAAAATTAAAAACATTCTCAGACAAGAAAGAACTCACACTATTTGCACTAAACAAAACAATTCTAAATGAACTGCTCAAAGATGTATTACACAATCCAAACCCCCAATTGTAACAACAACCACAGTACTCAACACAACAGTTCAACAACCCGCTCTGTCAACAATCTCCTTAAATGTCAATGGGCTAAATTCCCCAATTAAGACACAGAGTAGAGGGTTGGATTAGAAAACAAAAACCAGATATCTGCTGCCTGCAAGAAACATACCTTAATGAGATAGACACAGGCTTAGAATAAAAGGATGTAAATAATTATTTAAGCCAACAGAAAACAAAAAATATCTGGGAAAGTCATTCTTTTATCAGATCAAAATGCATTCAACCTCAAGAAAGTGCTCAGAGACCAAGAGGGTCACTACCTATTGTTCAGGGGAACATTAGTCCAGGAAGTACTGACTCTGATCAATAGTTATTTCCCAACAGCAGAGTCAGAAAAAATGTAAAACATTTGTTCACAAACCTAGAAAAACATATGGAAGGAAACATGATAATAGTAGGAGATTTCAATACTGCACTATCACCTCTAGACAGATCTACCAGGCAGAAAACTAGCAAAGACGTAAGAGCACTAAATGAGAAATTAAAGGAAATAGGTCTAAAGTACATATACAGGGCACTCCACCCCAAGATAGCAGAATACACATTCTTCTCAAGTGCACATGGAACCTTCTCTAGAATAGACCATGCCTTAGGATATAAATCTAATTTACACAAAATCACAAAATTAAGGATTATCAGAAGCACCCTATCAGATCATTATGCAACAGAGATTAAGATTGACTGTAAAAAGAAACTGTGTGGAGGAATCCAACACCTGGAAATTAAACAACATGCTACTCAACAACAGTTGGATCAACGAGGAAATCGCAGAAGAAATAAAAAGATTCCCTGAGACAAATGACAATGAATAAACAAATTGTCAAAATCTGTGCGACGCAGCAAAAGCAGTAATTAGGGGGAAACTCATACCAATACAGGCCTACATCAGGAAAGAGGAAAGTGACAAAATCAACAGTCTACAAGGGCACCCTAAGGATCTGGAAAAACAGCAGCAAAGAAACCCAAACACGGTCAGAGAAAGAGAAATAATATAAACCAGAGCAGAAATAAATAACATAAAAACAAAGAAAACAATACAAAAAATTAATGAAACCAGGAGTTGTTGTTGTTGTTGTTGTTGTTTTAGAGAAACCACTGGCGAGACTGACCAAAAAAAAAAAAAAAGTGGGAAAACATCCAAGTAAATAGGATCACAAATGAAAGGGGAGAGATTACAACGAACCCCAAGAAATCCAAGCCATCATGAGGGAGTATTATGAACAACTGTACTCAGTTAGTCTAGAGAACCCTGAAGAAACGGACAGATTTCTGGAAAAATATCACCTTCCAAGACTTGATAAGGAGGATGTAGAAAGCCTAAACAGAAAAGTCACATCTAAGGAAATGGAGACAGTAATTAAGAAACTCCACAAGAGCAAAAGTCTAGGTCCAGGTGATTTTACAGGTAAATTTTATCAAACATTCTGAAAAGAATTACAACCACTGATCCTCAGGCTCTTCCAAAATATTGAAAAGACAGGAATCCATTTATTCCTGTATACATGGATGTCTATGGAATCTATTATGCTGAGTGAAATAAGTCAGAGGGAGAGAGATAGACACAGAATAGTCTCACTCATCTATGTGTTTTAAGAAAAATTAAAGACATTCTTGCAATAATTCTCAGAGACAAAAGAGAGGAGGGCTGGAAGGTCCAACCCACGGCATGAAGCTCACCACAAAGAGTGATGAGTGCAGTTAGAGAAAAATTACACTGAGAACCATCATAACAAAATATGAACGAATGAGGGAAGTAGAAAGCCTGTTTAGAGCACAGGCCAGGGTGGGGTGGGGAGGAGGGACATTTGGAACATTGGTCATGGGAATGTTGCACTGGTGAAGGTTCTTTTTGTTTTTGGTTTTGGTTTTGGTTTTGGTTTTTTGGGCCACACCCGGAGGTGCTCAGGGGTTACTCCAGGCTGTCTGCTCAGAAATAGCTCCTAGCAGGCACCAGGGACCATATGGGACACCGGGATTCGAACCAACCACCTTGGTCCTGGGTTGGCTGCTTGCAAGGCAAGCGCAGCTGTGCTATCTCTCCTGCCCCCCCCCCTTTTCCTATCTGGATTCCCTGGATTTTGTTGAAGTACTAGCAATAGCAAACAGACAAGATAAGGAAATCCAGAGAATCCAGATAGGAAAAGAGAAAGTCAAACTATCTCTTTTTGCAGATAATATGATGGTATACCTAGAAAGCCCTAAAGAGTCCACAGGGAAATTCCTAAAAACAATAAGCCAATACAGCAAAGTGGCTGGCTACAAAATTAATACACAAAAGACAATAGTATTCCTTTATACAAATAACAAAGTAGAGGAAGAAGACATTAAGGAGTCGATTCCATTTAAAATAGTATCTAAAAATATCAAGTACCTGGGAATCAACCGTTAAGAGAAGTGAAGGACTTATACCATGAAAACTTCAAAACACTTCAGAAAGTAGAGGACCTAAGGAAATAGAAGAGCATCCCATGTTCATGGGTAAAAGAATCAACATAATCAAAATTACCATCTTACCTAAATTACTATATAGATTCAATGCAATCCCTATCCAAATTTCGGCATCATTTTTTAAGAAATTAGAGCAATCAATTATAAAATTTATTGGAAACCAAAAAAGACCTAGGTTAGCCAAATCCATACTGAAAAACAAGAAACTGGGTGACATTCCTTTACCTACCCCAAAGCTTTATTATAAAGTTGTAGTCATCAAAATAGCATGGTACTCAAACAAAGACAGAATATCAGACCAGTGGGTTAGAACAGAATACTCAGAGATATAACCCCAAATATATAGTCAAGTAATATTTGACAAAGAATCCATGAACTTGAAATGTAACAAAGACAATCTCTTCAACAAATGGTGTTGAAACAACTGGATAACAAACTATAAGAAACTAAAGATGGAGCCATACCTAACACTCTACACAAAAATCAACTCAAAATGGATCAAAGACCTTGAAATCAGATCTGAATTTATAAAGTTCATTGAGGAAAAAATAGGAAGAACACTTTAAGACTTATACCTCAAAAAAAGTCTTTGATGATGAATTGCCAATGGCAATAGTAATAACATTAAATCTAAGTAAATGGGACTACATCAAACTAAAAAGCTTCTGCATGGCGAAAGAAACACTAGCGAAAATTAGAAGACAGCTAATAGAATAGGAAAAAAATTCACACTCGACACATCAGATAAAGGGTTAATATCTAGGATATACAAAGCACTCAGAAAGATGAGCTCCACAAATCCTAATAAAGTCATAGAAAAATGGGTAGAAGAAATAAATAGACACTTTTCCAAGGAAGAAAGACAGGGGGCCAAGAGGCACATGAAAACATGTTCACCATCACTCATCATTAGGGAAATCCAAATCAAGACAACAATGAGGTACCACCTTACACCAGTGAGGATGGCACACATCAAAAATAACGGGTCCAATCTTTGTTGGCAGGGATGTGGTGAGAAAGGAACGCTCATTCACTCCTGGTGGGAATGCTGCCTGGTCCAACCCCTTTGTAAAACAGTATGGAGAGTGCTTAGTAAACTGAGAATTGAGCTGCCACATTACCCAGCAATCACACTCCTGGGTATCCATCCTTAAATTGGAAGGATATTCATCCCAAAGTTTGTATGCACTCCACTATTTATCACAGCAATCAAAATAATAGCCAAGTTTTGGAACCAACCTGAATACCCAACAACAGATGTGTGGATCATGAAGATGTGGTAGTTATATACAATGGAATACTACATAACAGTTAGAAATGACACAATCATGGATTTTGCAGCAACATGGATGGATCTTCAAAATATTATGCTAAAAGAAGTAAGCCAGAAAAGGATAAATATATAATGGGAGCACTTTTCTGAGGTATTTAGAATATACAGCATATCTACTAGAGATAAGAACCCACACATTTTTAAATACAAGGGTGCCTACTACCCTAACATGTGTTATGTGGACCCAGCTTGGACTCCATTTGACCTGGTAGCAACCGCCCAATCCTGAGACCTAGAGCTCAGACATAGAACTGACACTATTCCCCGCAATAGCATCAGGAACCAAACTCCCCCTGAGAAATTCCTAATGCCTCTCTATTACCAGCTTACACCAGTTTTGAGATGACATCCTGACAAAGAAGAAATGGCAATAACTTTATCCAATAGCAGAAAATCCTAATGGTAAGATGAAATTAGAAGACATGTAGCCCTTTGTCCGATGCAAAGACCAAGATTACCAACTACTGAAGACTGACCTTGACAGCCAAGACTGAGTAATAATTACCCTGGGACCAATAAAAAAGACCCTTGCCTAGGCTTCGGCCTAGGATCTATACAAAAACCAAGATCTCCAATCTCAGAGTTCTGACTATGACAACTGCGATGGAATAGAACTTCTGAGATCATAATTTAAAAACTCCATTCCAGGCTTTGCCCTAGGATCTGTGAAAAAACAGAGATCACCAATAATAAAAGTCTGATTACAACAGTGATGGAACAGAACTTCTAGAACTATAAAGAAAGACTATTCCTAGGCATAGTCCTATGACCTGTGTAAATACAAAGATATTGAGTTAGAGAGGAGAGGCCTAATTATGTCCTCCACAACTGAGTGGAAAGATGCCTGACACCATAAAAAGACCTTGGGGAGAGAAAAAAGAGCGTGTATGGAGCCTGTGGTGGTCCTCATGACAATATGCTTCAGCTGATTATCAGACTGCACAAGCCAAATCACAGACCAAAGTGATGCACCAGATTTAACACATCCCTAACCCTATTATAGACATAAAATAAACATACGCACATAGCACATTGAATAGCTTGTATGTATTCCTTTAATAGCTATAACCCTTACTGAATATTCTCCTATACAGTGATGATTTTCTCCACTGTTTAGTCTGTTCTCTTTGTGAT
Organism: Crocidura indochinensis; assembly: GCA_004027635.1. Lineage (NCBI taxonomy): Eukaryota > Metazoa > Chordata > Mammalia > Eulipotyphla > Soricidae > Crocidura > Crocidura indochinensis. The sequence goes on along the minus strand of PVKC010045045.1, from coordinate 12 downwards.
GTGTTCAATAAG
>PVKC010045044.1:0-11485 GCA_004027635.1 Crocidura indochinensis | reverse complement strand
TATTTAAGAGAATATTTAGTAAGAGTTAGCTGTCAAAGAAAATAGATGTAAAATATTCAAAGCCATACGTGTACATTTTATGTCTTTTGAAATAGTTGGGGGTTGTTAAATCCAGTGAAACACGTTGGTGTGTGATGAGGAATGTGCAGTATAGAAGTTGAAAAGGGTAAATGGGGGGTACTGAAGGTTGGGGTGATAGTTAAAAAGTGAAAATGAGCTTTACAGGGGTGTGCGAAAGGGCAGAATACCAAATGGACAATCTACATACACAAAACATAAATTAAGAAATGGGATATATTATTAATATGTCCTGTGCGCGCGGGGGTGATAGCCCCATGCGCAGTTTTGAACATATAGACTCGTAAGTTCTTGCCAGAGACTGCCTTAGTAAAAATGCGTAGCTCATCTGGAGCAAGGCAGCAGAAGGGTGCTGGGGTCACCCAAGTCCCGCACCCCCCCCCATAGGCCTGGTTAAGTAGGCCTCCTCCGACATGGCAGAAGCCTGCCCAACCCCATGCTGCTGAAACTCCCAACTCCCAGAAAGGAAAGAGATTCGTCATGCTGCTGAGTGGCTGGAAGTTCAGCGTCCCCACCCAGACCCGCCCAAAAATATTTTTTTTTATAAAAGAGTTAGGAGAAAAAAAATAACATGAATCTCAAACAGTTAATTCTGGTATACTTTCACTATGTTAGGGAAATGCTATGAATATAAGAGAGAATAATTCTTCTCTCACTAGCAAGAAATTTACTATTTTTTGTAGATCTACCACTATTATAATAGAAAATCTATTATTTTCTTCTACTTCATATCTTCTAAGCTATATATCTCCTGCATTTAAACCCTTTATATCCTTCTTTTATCTTAATATCTAAAGGTGATCTAGAATTCCTTCTTCCTATCCAAACATCTCATATTGTATTAACTTTTCTTTTTATATGCCAGATACTATGATGTATTCTCGCCATACATCATTTAAACTTCAAAAAAGAAAAAAAAAATTGAACATGAAAGCTCAAAAAGGTTAAATCATGTTCCTCAGGTCATCCAAGTCTTAGATAATAGAGATGTAAATAGATATTTGTCACCATGTAAACCCTTTCCTGATTACTATACTCTATTGCTTTCCTTTAGCTCCCTCAGTTAAATACCAAGTTCTGAGACACAAAACAGTGAAAATGACAACATAAGTAAAAGGAATACAAATCCATAATTAGCATAAGTAAAGTGTGCGTTCTTTTTTATGTCAAGCACATTTGGTGACTATTCCATCATAAGAGCATTTTAGTTGATAAAAATTCAAAGATGCACATTTGCTAGTTGAAGCAAGAAAATGTCAATAATCCCACTTTATTTTTATTAATTTAGATGTGGCGCAGGCAAGTACAGCTGGTACTGCTATTCATAGATCTGGAAGGAATGAAGGAGGAAAATATTTTTAACAGACAGGCTTGATCAGATTCAGAAGATGCTTCCACTATTCCAAATCTCTAGGCAACCCCCATCCCACTCTGCCTCTCAGAAATCGTGTGCTGCAAACTGTGCAGAAAGAGATGAATGTGAGAGTAAAATTAATCAAAATGAGACAAGGGACCAGCAGTCTATCATGGGTGGCAGTTTGATTAATGAAAGCCAGAAAAGGAGTTCGTAGAGTTTGGGAGATCAATGAGACCCCAGCAATGGCAAAAACAACTGGAAAGCTTTCGTTCTCTTAGAAAAAAAAAATACTCCTTTGAATGTGTTTAGATCCTTTGACCCCAAGGTGTCAAGGCATTTCAGAAGCAATTTCTTTTATTCTTGTCTCTGTTACTGAGAAATCAACACAGACGATGCTGATGCGTTTTTCCTTCTGGGCTAACAGAGGAAATAAAAGCAGAGAAAAGAGAAAGGGAATTCGAGTTCTCAAATTTCCCTATCAAATGATGCCTGCACAGAAAGGCCAGCAAGATTTCTGAGCAGTCACTTTGATTAATCTTGTTGTAGATACCTTGAGGGGACATCTGCTCCATTGAGAATGGGTATGGACTTTTACAGAAAACATTCCTTGGTCCACCGAAGGGAATCATGGATTTATGTTTGTTCTGTAGGCCTGTCCCCATCCTCAGAAATTACTTCATGTGTAATCAAGCAATGTGAGATGATCAAGATTAGTCTGCAGAGTTGATTGAAGTAGTTAATTAGAGCAGTCATTTTTAGCCTTTTCTACCTACCAAAAAAAAAAAACAGGAAAGATATTAAACAGGTTTCTCAGGCAGAAATAACATTGCTATCATAAAACTTTATATATATATATGCATATATATTAGGTTAGAACACCATTGTAAATATATATTGTAAATTATAATACATATATATATATATATTTACAATGGTGTTCTAACCTGATCCAGACATTGAGTGCACTGGCAAGAAATTTCTGAAGACCAGAAGTAGTTTATGATCTGGTAGTTAAAAAGCACTAGTTTAGAGAACCTGAGAGGGTATTGCCATTGGTTCTTTTCCAACTTTTGATTCAAGCCTACTATAAAACCCAGCCACCACCTGGCCTGCTGTTAAATGAGTGAAATATTCTGGAATTCTATTTTAAATTCTCCTCTTCCGCTTAAGTTAGCTCAAGTGAGTTTCTGCTACTTGCACCTAAAAATATCATAATGAATACTTCATTGATGGAGGTCTATGTTCTTTTTGAAATGTTGATCTTGTAATCTCTTTTATATCTCTTACCTCTCTATATATTTTAAATTCTCCACACATTTCTCCATTTTTTTATGCTGGCTCTTAAAATATTTTCTAATGCTCTGTGCTAAATCCATTTTCCTGTCATTCTGGTCCTTTATAGAAAATCTTGCATCTCCCATGGTTTCATGTAATACCAAGTACCTGAATCCTGAATCTGTCTATAATTCATACCTCATGACTAGTATAGCCAAGTTATACTGAATAGCCCCACAGAGCTCAGGTACATGGCAAACATGCATCTTAAACCCTGTACTATCTCTCTGGACCCTTAAGCTATTTTCAAATATTTTCAACATCCAAAGAAAAACTATATATAAATTCAATCTAATTTTCATTCCATTTATCCCCTGTCAACCTACTGATTTCTGAATTTTCCAATTAATATATTTTATTTAAGTAGAAGTGTATGTGTCCATTTTTGTTTTTATTTATTACTTCCAATAACGATTTTAAGGTTCATTTATATTGTAGTATTTCAGCTTCTTCCTTTTTACTATTGAATAATGTTCCATTATATGTATTTATACACACATATATATCACATTATGTATTATTCATCTGTGATAGTCATTTGTGTTATTTATGCCTTTTGGCTATTGTGAATAATAGTGCAATAAAGATTGAAGCACAAGTACTTATTTCTATTTTCATTTCTCTGGATTACATGTAATTTCTTTAATCTTACCATGATTACACAATTGTTCGTGATTGAGTTTCTGTCTCAGAATGTATACCACTCTTCACCAGTGCACTTTTTTCAGCCACCAATGTCCCCAATTTTCCTCCCACCCTGCCTGCCTCAGAGATGGGCAACTCTCTCTCTCTCTCTCTCTCTCTCTCTCTCTCTCTCTCTCTCTCTCTCTCTCTCTCCCTCTTTCTCTCTCTCTTTCTCTCTCCTTTTTGATAATGTGGTTTTCACTATTGTTAATTAAGGGGTACCATACATTTCATTTTATCCCCTTTCAGCACTCAGTTCTTGTCCAGAGTAATTAACAGAAATAAAATACAACTTCGTAGTAAAAATAACCATCCCTTTATCTGTCTCATAGCCTGCCCTTGAAATTTTATCTTAATCTCTTTTTTTAATAGTTTTTATTGAGACCAATGTGAATTACAAGACTTTCACAGTTGTATTTAAGGTACACAGTGACAATGTGTTAGGACCATTCCCACCACCAGTGTTGACTTCCCTTCACCATAGTTCCCAGCCTGCCTCTCATACCCCACACTTAGCCCCCTGAACTGCTAGCGTAACAGGTCCCTTTTGTGTAAAGCTTGTAGTTTGGGTCTCTTGAGTCTATTGTCGTTGACTTTGATTTGGGTATTTGATTTTGACCATTTTTCATTTCCATTCAATGCTTTTGAGGCCGCTTGGCCCCTGGGTCTCATCCACTTTTTTATTTTTCCTCATTTTGTAGGAAGGCATAGAAATATGAGGCAGAACAAGATGATTCATGCTTTATGGTTCTGTTTAAAAAAATGTGGGGGGGGCGGCGAGGTGGCGATAGAGGTAAGGTGTCTGCCTTGCAAGCGCTAGCCAAGGAAGGACCGCGATTCCATCTCCCGGCGTCCCATATGGTCCCCCCAAGCCAGGGGCAATTTCTGAGCGCTTAACCAGGAGTAACCCCTGAGCATCAAACGGGTGTGGTCCGAAAAAACAAACAAACAAAAAATGTGGGCAGATGCCCCTGTCTGGAAGCTATAAATATAAATAAAATTAAAAGAAGAAAGAAGCAAAGTAAAAAATAAATAAATACATAAAAATAAAAAATAATAAATCAAATTAAACTAAAACATTAAAATGGAGGTCAGATGAGGCAAGTTTTTTTTTTTTTTATTTTACCTTAATTTTATCATGCTTTTTTGACCTACATGTTGGCATCTAATTGTAACTGATGCCAGGGTCATAGAGATTTGGATGCCTGGGGAAGAAAGTATGCTGGGAAAGAGGGAATTCAATTTATTATTTTATAAATGAAATAAATGTCAAACCTAAAAAATCAGAATCTCTGGATCTTTCTTTTTTTCCCCCCATACCTTCTGATTTAATCAGGATGTTTTGCTGGGCTAACTACAATAAGACATTCAAAAGTAGGAAAATTCTGACACTTCTCTCTTCCCAACCAACTCACTACTTGAAAGTCAGCCTCAGGATTGATTACTATACCACTCATTTCAATCTTATTCCAAACATTATTAATCGGGAGATAGCATGGAGGTAAGACGTTTGCCTTTCATGCAAAAGGTCATCGGTTCAAATCCCGGTGCCCCATATGGTCCCCCGTGCCTGCCAGGAGCAATTTCTGAGCATGGAGCCAGGAGTGACCCCTGAGCACTGCCGGGTGTGACCCAAAAACAAAACATTATTAAAATAATAACTTTAACTCTTGACCACCCTGTCTTTTAGGGATCTTTTCCATTAGTTTCTTAAGTGCAAGCAAAATATCAGTAATACTATTTATTGGTCTTGGCAGTGAGATGGTTATTCATGGTAATATGACTGAGGAATTTTTTTTCTATTTCCTACACTTGAAAAACATAATTTGAAAACCAGAGAGATAGTACATACAGGAAGGTATTGACCTTGTATAGAGTCAACTCAAATTCAATTCCTGGTACCCAAATGCTCCCAGAGCACTGCCAGGAGAGACCTATGAGCACAGAACCAGGAACAAACCCTAAGCATAACCAACTGTGATTTAACTCTTTCTCCCAAGACATGGTTCATGTGATTGCTAATATTTGAAAATATTTTGTTATCTTCTTGTAGAATAAAATAGTTTAAATTAATATGTAATTACTAGGAACTATACTGTTCAGTAATAAAAAAATTCTTTTCACACAGGATTGTTAAAAAAAGATAAGAAATTGTTTGTAAGACTTGAAGAGCTACCATGATTTTGAAGGGATGTTTGGGACACAGCACAGGGAGACAATAGGAAATACTTTTGGACTCTGAATAAACAAACTTGCACAAAACTGGGCATAGTGTCTCCTTATTGTTTTATTATCATCTCTAGGACTACAGTAAGTATAGCTGATATACTTGCCTGCCCAAGCACCATTATTGAATAGCAGAAGTTGTAAGAAGATGCAGAACTGATTCATCAAATAGCTTCTGAAATATGTCTTGGTTTTCTCTCCTCCTTGGTAACTCACTTCTTTAAATAGGTGGCTTGTCATGCATTGTATCAGAGATAAACGCACAGCTAGAAAGGGTAGCTCAACAACAAAAACAAAGGTAGAAAATACAAATGAATAAATTAAAATTTTTATGTATATTTTTCAAAACGAGCAACATTTATTTGTTGTCAAAATAATTGAGAAAAAAGAAAAATATGATCTATAAATAAGTCTTAGAAATCAATAAATCAAATAAAACCATGACATAATCTAAAATCATCAGGGTACAGCCCCTAGAAAGATTGGAATTTTGTTTAGGAATTGTCAACTTTGAATCTGTTTGGTCCACTTTCTCCATTAGTTACTGGAGTCTCCTGCATGTATGTATTTCTACCAGAACTCCCCTGTTTAAATGAAAGCTGATGGGGGTAGAAAGGATCACCTTTTTCATTTATAGGTCAAAAGCTCAATTCAGTTCTCTCTTTTATTTTTTCATACTTAACACTTCACCATTTATTTACATTGTAATTACGTTTACAAAAAAAAAATATCCCAATGAGGATAGAGCCCCTGGAAAGAAAAGTCAAAAGGTAATATATCAGATTTTTCCAAAATAGACTATCCTTTATTAATTATTTATTATCCTTTATTATTTATTAATATTTATTTATTATCCTTTGTTAATTATTAAAGATCAGTAAGGTATTAATGAACAAAAGTGTAACACAGAAATTTAATTAAAGAGCATCTAAATAGAAATTTCAAAAATCATTTTTACGTTTCTCAGTGTTTCCTTGAATGCTTATTAAGGGTCTGTATTATTTTGCAAAAAGGTTTAGACGTTTGGCACTGCCATGAAGTTAAAAATGTTTTTAATAGACTAGGCATTTGTACAAGTATATTTCCTCTGTTTTCAGGCTTATTTTCTTCTTCAGGTTTTTACATTCTGCCTTTTATTTCCAGAGAGCAAATAATTCCAGCAAACAATTATTGCACAGTGAAAGGAACATAGACCTGAAACCAAGCAAACTAGATTCAGTTGCAAGGATGGAATGTAATAAATTGATGCTCTTAGCTCTAGGCCTCAGTTTCCTTCTTTGTAAAATAATGTGTCTACTGGATGTTGAGTGCAGCAAAGAATTAAGTTAAATGGTTTGTGACAATACCTGCCATATGGTAATAAATATCTGTTATTTTTCTATTAAACTAATTACCTGAGCCAGATGACTTTGCATTGTAAATTGAAGGTAGAAAAACGATGTCTAATTTGATATGTCTGAGAAAAAGAATGGCATGAAAATAAAGGAGAAAAATACTGTTATATTCACCCCATCCTCTTGTTTTTAGTACTTCATTAACACTGATATTATTTTTGGAGTTTCAATTTTTGCAGAATTTTTGCTTAATCCCTGTATCAAGATTCCAAATGTTATATTTCTTGCTTCGTTATAATTTACCATATGTGGGCACATTCTATATTTAGTCTATGAATGTAAAAACCTTACCATGTTGCCAAAGTGCTAAGATTTTTTAGAATTTGAATCTAGTGAAAAAAATGTTTGATTAGCAGAGGAAATAGCAGGCCCAGAAAAGTTAAGATCCTTTCCAAAATAGATCACAGACTAGAATTCAGATTTTCTCATTTCTTAAAAATTAGTTTGTGGGAAACTTAGGGAAGACTAAAGAATCTCAATTTTAGCAAAATATCCATGAAGCACATTTAATTGTACTATGAATTTGAAACAGAGCCAAAGCTAAATGGAAATGAAGCAATTTTCACCCCCTCACAATATCAGCTCTGTGCCACTTTACTCTTTCAAGGACATGGGGAAAAGAAATAGTCTGAAAAACTGGGATCTACTGCTCCTTTCTTAAGCCCATTTCAGGCTTTTCTTTTCAGATTCTGTATTGAAAAAGGAGAAAGGAAAGGGAAATGAGAAAGAACATTGGCTTTTGGGGAGCTCACTCCTGACCGCACTCAGGGATTAATCCTGGTGTTCCTTGGGGGGCATATGGGGTGCTGAGGGTTGAACCCAGGTCATCACATGCAAGGCAAGCCCCTACCTTGGAGTTATATCACTAAGCCCCCATTTTATTACCTCAGTAATACCTCCAAGTACTACCTTGGCGTACTATCACTCCAGTTCCCACTTTATTGTTACTCCAAAGTAATCCCACTATCCTCACAATAAGTTTTCTAAAAATTATTTTTACTTAGTCAATATTATACGGTGCTACATTTATTTTCTTTCTTTTCTCCTTTTTTTTTTTTTTTGGTTCATACCCAGTGGTGCTTAGAGGCTATTTTTGGTTCTGTGCTCAGGTTATCCCCAGTAGTGCTCAGGAGAATTGCACCTGCAGGGATCAAACCTAAGACTACTATATGTAAAGCATATCCCCAGCCTCCATATTTGTTTCCTTATATGGGGAAAGGTTAGGTTATTATCCTACAAATTTAGAGAGAATATTCAAGGGCTGAGGAGATGGCTCAAAAGCTAATATGAAAATGCTACATGTGCAGGAACCTGGGTTAATCTCCAGTGCCAAGTGGCCTTAGGAAAAAAAAATCACGAGTGGCTCTCGAGCACTGCTGGGATACCTTAAGATAAAAAAAATATCTAGGTAGCTACTTGGTAAAAAAAAAATAGTTTCTCTTTTTATTTAAAGAAAAGGGCTTGTTTTAAAGATAATGATTGGTTTGGGAAAAGTATTTTAATTTTTTTTTTTTTTTTTTTTGGTTTTTGGGCCACACCCGGTGATGTTCAGGGGTTACTCCTGGCTATTCGCTCAGAAGTCGCTCCTGGCAGGCATGGGGGACCAAATGGGGAACCCGGGGATCGAACCGCGCAGGCAAGGCAGGCACCTTACCTCCAGCGCCACCGCCTGGCCCCCATATATTTTAATTTCTTATTCTGGGGGTGGAGATAATCATATTGTTGGTAATAGGCTTTTGTATGCAATAAATCAACTTTTTATTACAAAAAGATAACCCTGATAAAGTTGTCTTAATGCTTTAAAAATCCAAAGAGTCTTATGAAGAGTGCATTCTAAAATTATATTTATAAACACTAGAAGATTATATGCTCACGTACATACAATCACACACAGCACGTGTGCCCATAGATACACAGTATTGTTAAGGTGATAATTACTGTCCTTGATAAACATAGCTGGGTTTGGGTACCTAATGCCTGCTTAAAGTACTCTAGTCTTCTTAACTGGAACCTGGGTTTTAAATTTCACTATTCCCCAGATTGATTCCCAGCCCATTAGAATTCTCATCGTGACACAAAATTATGCTATACTTCCTACTAGGCCATTTCTAAGTCTACCTAAAAGTCACTTACTTGATTTCTTGTTTACTTTGAATTCATTTCTACTTTATGACACCATTTCAGCACCTATGTCGCTCATATTTAGTTAGGCACCTGTGTTGCAGTGTTTATGTCTACAAATCTATTCAGTGTAGTTATTTTGCCAAAATGGAGGGGTTTTATTATTATCAAATTCTTCTCAGAATTAGATTTTACTCCACACAGCTGAAATTTTATTTCAAATCTTCCTAGTAGCACCAACTATGCTATCATCTGAATCCCAACACTTCTACAATTCCTTGCTTTACAGCTAATAATTCTGCTCTGTAATTTCTTGGTCATAAATTATATTACCAACATCAAAACTGACGCTTAACCTACTATAAGTAGTCTATTAGGTATTGTGGTTAAGAATACTAACCTTTGGGACCAGAGGGAGCACAGTGGTAGGGCATTTGTCTTGCACAGAGATGGACAGTGGTTCGAATCCCAGCATTCCATGTGGTTCCCCAAGCCAACCAGGAAAGATTTCTGAGCACAGAGCCAGGAGTAACCCTGTTCGCTGCCAGGTGTGACCCAAAAACAACACAAAACAAAACAAAAAAGAAATGCCAAATCTTACAGTATAGTTTAACTTCTAATTTTTTGGGCTGGAAACAAAGTTCAGCAGATAAGCTTACCTTGAACATAGCAAACTGGAGTTCAACCTTCAGCATCACATATGGTCTCCCAGGCCCACCACGAGTAATCCCTAAACAGTGTTGCATGTAGCCCAAAATCCAAAATAAATAAATGAATAAATATTTGATTAATTCCCCAGATGAGACTAAGAGAGTGCCTCAATGCTTCAGTTTTCTTAGAAATAAAGGATAATATTACCTAAAGTTCAGGATAAATCAAAGGAATGATGCAGGATTTCAACCTAAATCAAAGGAATGATGACTCAACATTAGACAACATTAAAATTTATTTGGGTAAATAATTTTGGTGATTTTTTGGTAATCTGATCATCTTATTTTGATGATCTTGGTAATTTGGTAATTACCAAATTTTGATAATCTGGTAATTTGTTGCTTCATAGAAACTTCATTATATAGATGTTTTCATAACAAGTTCACAGATGTAAAAATATGTGAGCTTAAAGAAACTTAGAATTAAGTAACCTACTCCATGTCAAATAGTAGAGCTAGTAATTTTAACACAAGTCGACTCCAACCTCATTCATTTAACAAATATATCAAAAGCCCGATAGATACTTGTAAATTTGGTGCAGTGCCCAATAAAAGTTGCATGTACTCTGTGTGAGCAGAGCCAAATTTAGAACATCATTATTTGTTTTTGGCTTAGGGGAATGCAAGGGTTGAACTCAGGTCCTCCTACATGCAGGACATCTGGTCTGTTCCTTTAGCTACTCCCTAATTCAAAGATATCTACAAAATATGACTGTTGATACTTGTTTGGGGCATCAATTTGCTTGTTGGTTGAAGGAAGTAAAGGAAAGCATTAACAAGATCCAATAAAGATTTATTGTCTAGCACATCATACAAAGTTTCACCTCCAACTGATTTTGAGGGGTGTGGTGGATATTAATTGTGTTTTATCTTCTTAGTTTCCATTCTCCCCTTACTAGGCATTATCTACTACATTATGATTGAGGAATCCCCCTGGTTTATTCTTCATCCTTATTGTTTGGGAGGGTTGTCCTATTTTTCAGTTGCTGTGAAGGTCTAGAACCCGTATCTCAGGCCTTGGTCACATTTTGTTTCTTGCATTACAAGTCTTTCACAGTAGGGGCAGAGCCATAGTACAGTGGTAAGGCATTGCCTAGCACGAGGCTAACCTAGGATGGACCGTGGTTCTGCGGTTCGATCCCTCCCACCCCTGAGTCTCATATGGTCCCCAGGCGCGATTTCTGAGCACAAAGCCAGGAGTAACCCCTGAGCATCACCAAGTGTTGCCCCCAAACAAAATAAAACAAAACAAAACAAAACAAAAAGACTAAAATGTGCTCAACTATCTCCAAAACAAATGAATGTTACAGATGGAAAATTTTCTACATTAACTATCCCCAATTGTGTCTAACAATGAGCATTTGAAAGTTGAAAGATGGGACGCCCCAGAAGAACATGGAGGACTGAGGGGACCTCTTCCTGCTTCTATCTGTCCTAATTTCTTGGACCTCTCCTTTGAGAACAGAGCCCTGGGAAGCGAACCCAGAAATCATTGTACTCTGAAGCCGCCAGCGAGCCAAGGAGTGAGTAAGACCTTCCTGGGTGCAGAGGTTCCCAATTGCAGGGCTGAAAGCGACGCC